>SNQJ01S0045167.1:98603-119196 GCA_010110895.2 Picea sitchensis | reverse complement strand
CTTATTCTGCCTATTATAATTGTCTGTTGACCAATCCGCAAAAGGGGATTTGGTCCTATTACAATATCTGACATGATCAATCCACAATGGGGATTGATCCTATAAATAAAACATCAATAATAATAAGAATACTCTTTGCAGTTACATTATTTCAACAATCCTTGAAGGGCATCATGCCATTGGACAGGTGACATTGTTGGCTAACACAAAGATATTGACCCTGGAGAAGCCACACGATGTTGTATGGTTGCGGGTGTGGTGTTGTTGGTAAATCCAACTGCTTGACAACCTCTGATGAGATGATGTTCTTTTAGCTTCCACTATCAACAATAAAATGTAGTGGGGTCCCCTTCACCCACATCTGTGAATGGAAGAGTCTCTCCCTCTCCTCAATATCATCTTCTGGTTGGATTGTTGTAGTTGCAATAGTAGCAATGGGTTATGCATCAATGATTTGTCTCCTTTTATCATTTTATGAATCAGGGTCCAAGTTAGAGTTTGGATCTTTATCTTTGAGCTCGACCACCAATGATTGTATTGAGCGACATTCATTAGTGTTATGCCAAGGGCCGTTGTGGAACTCACACCACTTTCTAGTGTCTTTCTTGGACTTCCCATTACCCTTCTTTGCCTGCATCTAGAGTTGTCTCTCTTGAGGTTAGCCTTCCTTGCTTTGTCCTTCATTATGTGAGTTAGAGATTCCTTTGTTATGCTTCTCCCACTTACTTTGCTGCTTGAATTTCTGCTCAATTTTGACTACATATCAATAAGCAACTCCCAATGAGGAGATGTCAAGAAAATCCATATATGTTTGGATGTACCTGTGTAGACCACTGCGGTACTTCAAAACTAGGTGTCGTTCAGAGTCTTTGAAACCCAACTTTGAGCGTAAGGTATGAAAGATGTTGGTGTACTCCAACACTATCCGATCTCTTTTTTGACGCAAAGTTGTCCATCTCATTTATTGGTCATCATAGTTTTCGAAAGGGTAGAACTCCTCCTTTAGGGCACCTACAAAGGCTGCCCAAGTGGGTTCTCTCCCAAATAGTGTAGATTTATCTGTGGTGTACCACTCCCAATAACATTCCCACCAAGCTCTAACATGGGGAAGGGATTTAAGGAGCGCGAAGGTAATCTTTTCATTGTCGATTTTTTTTTGGACAAAGTAATAACCTTCTAGCAGATTCAACCATTTTTCTAGAGCATCTACATTTATCTGGCCTTCAAATAAGGGGATATCAAAATTGGCGTGTACCTTAAAGGGTGTCACACTTGTGAAATGGATTCTTGTCGAAGATGCCTCAGATGCCGTCATCGGTAGTCTTCGAAGGATTTGAGCAAAGTTGTCCATCATCTCGTTCCTCTGTCACACAAGGTCTTCCTCGAGCAACGTCTTGAAAGGATCTCCTTCTTTGTCATCTCTCTTTTCTTCCACCATGGGAGGTTGCTTAGGCTCGCAAGAGCAATTGTCCTCAAGCAAAACTAGCTCGAGACCCAACTCTCTATACCATGACCTCGTCGGGGACTTTCTCTGGGAAACGACAAGGAGCAACCTGGCTATGATACCACTGATCCTGATTATTTTGAGAACAACATGAAGGAAAAAATATAACCAAGATATAACAATGAAATTCACAAAAATATAGAAGAGAACACATAAATACAGTGAAACCCAACTTCTATTACTGAATAAGATAGAAAAACACTATAGAACACAAACCGGAAAAATTGGGTAGCTTATCTCTAAAAAGAAAGAGATGTTGGCTACACTTCATTCACGAGAATATTTACATCACACTCCATTGCATGCTTAAAGGGCCTCCTTCACCTCAATTATATATGAGAGAGTGAGAGGAGAACAATTCCCATCTCGCATGTGGGATAAATTGGACTAAGTTTATAAAATTCCATAGGCATGTAAAATACTAGGACTTCCCGGGCGGTCACCCATCCCAGTACTAGTCTAGCCCGAGTGCGCTTAACTGCAAAGTTCTAATGGGATCTGATGCATTAACACTATGTTGTAGGGATGTACATAAGATCATTACATGATGTCTGTAATTAACAAATGAAGATGACATTACATTCCATTCCCCATCAAAAGGGTGAATGTCATGGTTTATCAAAACCACAGGCTCAAAATGGTGATTCAGTGGAAAAGGTGGATGTCCACCGAGATCCATCTGGATCACATATGCTAGGCATCCCAATGTTATATTCATCCAATGATATCAATATATAATACATGGATTTAATCACCTCGTGAACTAAAGATTGCCAACACATTGACAACTCATCAATAGATAAGGATGATAACTCATAAAGAGGTAATCTCGGACTTTGTGATTGTCCAGGGACTCACAATCTAGCATTCCCCCCCCCCCTCAATCACAAGTTTGAATAATTATACGAGTAAGGAAACAATAACTAGTGCACAAACTTGTATCATCTCAATCTTTATTCTCAAACATCTAAATGGAGATTTGATGAAGATCTGAATAAAAAATTTCCAATATAGATGTTGAATGGTTAATCTAAAATGAAATTTGAAATAGAGTTGAAATTTTGGAAGTCAACCACTGCCATGTTTGCACATTCCCCTACTAAATGGTGAACATATGTGTTTGAACTAGACTATAAGACTTATGCAACTTCTCGACTCGTTGATTATGTAACACACCCAACCCCCTAAGTAGCATTTTAAGGTGGGGCATTAACATTTATTCTTCCTTCTGCTATCTCTATACCTCTCCTCGAGGGCGCCATCATTTTCATCTCATCAAGAGCTTTCCAACGACTACAACCATGCTTACTTCTGAGTTCGAGATCAAAGGTTATGGCCTTCTATGGTTTTTCGAACTCATAGGGTCGACATCCAACACACTGTCACATAGCATCCATATGGCACTTCATCACTCATGCCCTCTAGTGTAGCAACATCGTGACGTCGATGTAACGCCTGCCCCAACTCGTTGATGTGGTGATTATGTCCACGTAAGCCTATTGTCATCGCTAAACTTGACTTCGACAAAGTACCGACTACCCATTCTGACTACTCGTATAACGAGGCACTTATCGACCCTTTTTCAGATCCGACGGTCTTTGGGCTACTCATCCCGCAGTCCTAGGTGAATCGACGATTCTGACATACCCACAAGTTAACGCTCGTCCTTTCTTTTACATTCATTAAATGAATTGGGGGGGGGGACTGCGACGATTTAATGGTTGATATTAAACACTCACCCCATGTTGACCGACAATCTAAATGTCCTATCATTTTCGCTGACATCGATACTCCTAACCAACACTCTACAGGTTTAACTCATAAACCCACGGTGATGGCACATAGGGATCAGTCTGAATCTCTTTGTGGACGAGATTGATGGTTGTCAATGATCTCAACCTATTTCTTCATCGACACTCTATAGACAAAATTTAACTCACCATCCCCTTTCTTCCAATGACAATGCCTCTAACATCAACGTTCCATAATTACTGGCACGGCGGGTCATTCACCATTAAAATGAAGGTTCAAAGAACCTCCTCGCCCAATGGGATCCACATTATTCCCATTAACCAATATTCTAGAAACACTTGTTACCACTTTTACACATGGACTGTCGAGTAGGAAGACTGCATCATCATTACATCCTCATATTGTTTCATAACCTAAGTGTGATCTTCCAGAGATCGACAATGGAGGATATGCCTATTTTAAGCACAAATTGATGATTCTCATCAATCCTTGCTTACCTTTACATCGTCAACACCTCCACCGTGAAACTTTCCCTTCCATGAAGTGTCGTGATGAAGCATACCTGCCAACATTGATAGCGATAGATCTCTATGCTTGTCATCTTGATGATCGTGGATATGCGTTCTGTCTCTAATGCTTTATCATAGATGTAGAACATGGCTCTGTTCAGATGATAGACCTTTGTCGGCGAAGGCGAGGGATTCTCATCCCACCCATCGTGATTATCTTTATCATCGTCACTGAACTTTTGCAAGTTATGGCTCTCGGTCATTCCCGATGATAGACCTTTGTCGACGAAGGGCAGGGATTCACTCATCCCACCCCATCGACGGTCGTAATTTCTTCCAACTCATATCATTGTTCCTCAATTAGTTAGCCCACGTGTTGGGACTTAGTCATTTTTTTTTTAGTTCTACTGGGCTCTATCTTGGTATTCTAAGGTTTACTAGTATTGTTTGTCCATAGTTGGTTTCTCAGTCTCATGAACATGTAAGGCCTTATAGATCTTACGATCTCTCTTCAATAGATTGTAGCTTCTCTCGAGGTTCAGAGTCCTCCCTTCCTCACAAAGGATTTCCCGAGTTATAGGTCATCCCATCACTAACTAAGTGATGTTTTTGTCCATGTCTTACAAACTTTCAGCTCAGGGTCTTCGAGGATACAACGATATATACTCATCCAGTTTCACAATTGACACAAAATTTAAATGCCATAATAACATAAACAAATTCTCATAGATTCTATAAAATCATTTGTAAACATTTGCATTTCCCAAAGTATCATACATTTACATGCACATATCATTCATATTCAATTTTTGGCAAGCTAAGTTAAACACTTATCTAATAAAAAAAAATTCTAACACCGACTGGCCAAGGGGGGACGCCTTTCTTCCAAACCTTAGGCTTTACTGTAGAGTTTTTTCCTACATAACGCCACCCCCATGCCAAGCCATGATACCACCCGGGAAAATTGACTCAACCAAGTTTCAAGCTCATGATGATCTAGGAAGTTTACTCTCCTTCCCCTCTGCCATAGTAGAAGTTTCCCACCTCCCACTCAACTCAGGGTCTCTACATGTTTATCAAGTGGTTTCTCAACTGGATTTCCTCTACACAAGGGAGTCCCTTCTTTTCTAAATAGTCCCTCAACAATCTCCCCTTACCAGTTTCGATTTATGTCCAGTAAGCACCAAGTTGTAGCCCACTATTGCTCCAGTTCGGGATACATGTCTCCTTTGTTTAGGGTTATCATCAACAACTTAGGCAAGCTTCCTATTTTCTTCAAGGAAAGCTATTCTTCTCCTTTCTCTCTTCAATCAGTATCCATGAATATCTTCGTGAGATGAATTTCTCAGCCTGCTCGTTCTTTGCACTCGATGGTTCCGCTTGTTCTCCCGATCGCTCTACTATCTAAATCTCTATGTCTCTTGTGTCATGTTGTCTGTGCCCTTGCATGCGTTATGTTATTCTTTCCCATCCCCTTGGGAACATTGTATCTTCCTGCAGACGCCACCTACAATCCATGATTCTCATTTATGAAGAAGCAGATTCACAGTGTCTTGTTGTCTAGTCATTTTAATTGGCCCTTGCCTTCTTCAAGGGTCAACTGCCTATATTTACTAATTGTTCCAACTACCCCTGCAAATCCTTTTATTGGTCACGTGGTTCTGCATAGGTCTGGTATGTTGAAAGTGTGAGGTTGTCCTTAACAAGCATAAGTAAGCATGTTAGACAAGCTTCTTATTTTCCTCACAAATGCACTTCAACTTCCTTTACACTCAACCATTCAATCAACCCCTACTTTGTCAACTTCCTCTAGTGTATCATGGCTAGTACTGTCATGGTTGTTCCTCCTCAGTCAATGGTTTGGTATTTTTTTATTAAATTAAACATAGTCACGTGTTTCATAACACAAATCATGTAATCTTAACATAATTATAGTCTCAGGGAAAACGAGGTGTTACATTCCCCTCCCCCTTAAAGAAACATCGTCCTCGATGTTTAAAACACCATGTATATACGATTATACAGTAAACAAAAATGGGTATGTCAATCTCATGGAATTTTCTGGCTCCCATTTAACTTCATCGGATCCAAAGTGCTTACATTGCTCCTTGACCTGAACTATGGCTCAGTTCCAAAGCATTGTTTCTTTCGTGTCCATGATGCATTAAGGTTCGGGATGGAATTGTTCTTCTAGTTCCACCCGTATTACAGTCCAATCAATAACATGATTAGCATCATGCACATATTTCTTTAACAAAGACACATGGAATACATTATGAGCTCTAACAGTAGGTGGTAAGGCAAGTTTGTATGCTACTGGTCCTATCCTTTCTAGGATTTCAAATGGTCCACAATATCGGGGAGCCACCTTAGCAAACATCCCCATCCTCAAGAAACTTCTTTTGGGTTTCACTTGGAGGTATACATGGTCTCCCACTTTAAATTCTTTGTGGGTTCTTTGACTATCAACATACCTCTTTTATCTATCATGGGAAACCTTCAAGTTTTGTCTTATCTTGACCAGAGCCTGCTCCATATCCTTCATCAATTATGGTCCAAGGGAAATTTTATTCACTGGATTGTCCCAACTAATCAGAACTCTACACTTTCTACCATACAGAAGCTCAAACGAGCTCATCTTCAGTGATTCTTGGTAACCATTCTTATACGTGAATTCTACCAATGGTAGATATTATTCCCATTGTTTGGGTTGGTGCATAACATGGATTCTTAACATGTCTTCTAACACTCTGTTCACCCTTTCGTTCTGACCATCTATTTGAGGATGGTAGACCATGATAAATGTTAGTTGTGTTTCCAAGCATGTAAACAAGCCTTTCCAAAAATTTGAGGTGAACTTAGCATCCATGTCCAAGATTATGGTTTTGGGCAAACCATGCAATATGAAAATTTCTTTCATAAAAACATTGGCAACGTCTATGACTTTAAAAGTAGATTTTATAAGAATAAAATGAGTTTCCTTGCTCAACTTATCCACTACAACCATGATTGTATCATGTTGTTTGGTTGTCTTAGGTAGACCCATGATAAAATCCATGGAAATCACCTCCCATTTTGACTCTAGGATCTGTAAGGGATACAATAGTCTAACATGATGTCAATGCTCAACTTTTCCTTGTTGGCACTCTAAGCACTTCACAATATATTGGGAAATGTCTTGATTCATTCCCGGCCAATAATACAATTGTCTAACTATTGTCACAATTTTATGGTAACCAAGGTGACCTACATATGGTCTCCTATGGAATTCATCCAAAATCAAGCACTTCAAATCCGTTGAATTAGGTACGTACAACCGATTTTTACAGAACAATAGGCTATCAGCCTCAAGTTGATATCCTTCATACCTCCTTTCTCTAGGTTCTTGTTGTAAGCTTTCTTTCACTTGGTTGAATAACTCATCTTCTTGTAAGAGGGTTTTAATCCTCTGTTGGATGTCAGAATCTCCTACACTTGCCACTGCTAAGTGCTCTATCCGAACACTTTGGTTGAGTGTGTCTGCTACTTTGTTCTCTTTTCCTTTTATGTGTTTGATTTTGAAATCAAACTCATTGATCAATGACATCCACTGGGCCTATCTAGCATTCGATCTCGGCTGATCAAATAAATACTTTAGATTGCAATGATCGATCATGAGGATGAATCTCCTCCTGAGCAGGTACTGCCTCCACATTTTCAACGCATGTACAATCGCTGCAAGCTATAGATCGTGGGTAACATACTTATGCTCACGTTCATTTAATTTCTGTGACTTGTAACAAATCATTTGACCTTCTTGCATCAAAACTCCACCGAGTCCTTCCTTGCAAGCATATGTACAAACCAATAAATCCTTTTTTGGATCTGCAATCCTTAGAACATGAGCATTAGTTAATAGATGCTTCAGCTGCTGGAAGTTAGTTTCACATTCTAGTGACCAGATGAATTTCTTTCCCTTCCTTTACAACGAAGTAATAGGATTACCGAACTTGGAAAATCCCTTTATGAACCTCCTGTAATATCCATCCAATCCCATGAAGGATCTCACTTCTATCACATTTATGGGAGTAGGCCAATCCATGATCGCCTTGATATATTCGGGGTCTATTGCCACTCCTTCAGCTAAGATTACATGACCTAGATACTGGATTTCCTCCTTATAGAAATCACACTTGATGAACTTGGTGTACAACTAGTGTTCTATTATCACTTGTAACACCATTCTGAGTTGTTCTTCATCTTCCTCTCGGTTCTTGAAATACACCAAAATGTGATCCACGAATACTAAGACGAACTTGTATAAATTCTTATTGAGCACATTATTCATCATGCACATGAATGTAGCTGGTGAATTCGTAAGTCCAGAGGGTGCCACAACAAACTCATAGTGCCCATCCCTTATCTTAAAGGTTTTCTTGTGGATGTCCTCATCCTTGATTCTGACTTGGTGATCTCCCAACCTCAAATCTGTTTTTGAGAATATTGTAGCTCTCTGAGTTGATAAAAAAGGTCGTCTATCCGAGGCAAACAATATTTGTTCTTAATGGTATTTTTTTTCAACTACATGTAATCAATCAGTCTCAACGTACCATCCTTCTTCCTTACAAACAAGGCTGGTGGTCCCCACATGGATACACTTGTCCCAATGTAACCTTTATCCAAAATTTCCTTTAGTTTCACGTTCATCTCTACCAGTTCTGGTGTGCTCATCCTGTAGGGCACTCTCATTGCTAATACTACCCTAGGTACCAAATCTATTGAAAAATCAAGATCTCTTTTCGGAGGTAACCCATGCACTTCTTTTGGAAATACATCTTCGAACTCCCACAACACCAGGTGGTATTCAACTTTCATCTCCTTGCTTTCTATTGAGTTCAACACTTGTATAGCATACAAGGGACACCCCTTTTTGCTAAACTTCTTAATTTGCATCGTTGATATTTGCCTTATGGAAATTAGCTTTTGGATACCTTGCAAAATCCTTACATTACCTTTCTCATCCTTACATTCCAAAGTTTTTTCGTAACAATTTAATTTTTTCTCATGGGCAACCAACCAATCCATTCCCAACAGTATGTCATATGAGCCTAGGGGTGGGATGTTCAAAACTTCCTAGGTCTGCAGTCCATCCAGCTCAATTGGACAAGCTTCAACTACCTCAACCACTTTCCTCTTTGTTCTAGTGGCTAACTAAACTAGACATGCTTTAGCATGCTTCTTCCTCTGTAATGTGCATGCCTCAACCACTCGAGGTGAAACATAACTAAGATTATATCGTGGGTCAATTAAAACAAACATTGGTCGTTTAGTAATAATACCTTCCAATTCCACCACAGAGGCTTGGTGATATGCTTGTCGATTCTCTACAGTTGTGTAAATCCTCCACACACTTCTAGCCATGTCATTGACTGTAGTTGCCTCCCGCACATTATATACCTTTCTGATGTCGTGATGCATGTGGAGTAAATCCATCAACATATGTGGCTCTCCACATCCTCAATATTGCAAAGGTCCTTTCTTGGGCTCCTTTGTTCCTTCTCTTGCCTGCTCTTCTGGTTTATTTCGACTTTGAGATGGGAAATTTTGTTGATGCATGCTCCTACTTGGCTAACCCAACTATGCACCTTTTCCTGAATTCTTATAGGGAAATGACTTGAGTCTCCTCTTCTGAAATTCACTCTTCTCCTTCCTCCTCCAATCCTTTGAAGACTCATGCTTGTGTTTAGACCGGTCATAACAACATTTGGCCTTTCGAATAGTGTCATCCAACATCTTGGGTTTGTCAAACTCAATCGATCTTTGTAGGACTATGGTAACCCACTGAGAAAACATTAGATTCTCTCCTTATCATCCTTGATGTAGGGAACATACCTCAACAACTCCATAAACCTTTTAGTATATGCATCCATGGTAAGTTGTCCCAACTTAAGCTCATGGAATTCCTTTGTTTTGTCATCATAATACTTCGTAGATAGGTAGGCTTTACAGAAGTATTTCTCAAATTGTTTCCAAGTTAGATTGCTTTCCTTCAAGCCTTTAATTTCCTTGAGATCTTCCCACCAAATCAAATCTCCTCCATTAAGATTGAATATTGCAATCCTTGCATTAGTATTCTCAAAATAATTATGTACTTGAAAGTACTTATTCAAATGAAATAGCCATGCCTCGACCTATTCTCCTTTCTTTATCTCCCCATCAAAAGTAGGCGGCTTAGCCTTCTTAAATTCTTTAGTTAGGGAGTTATGAGAAATCTTCCTCTTTCTCTTCTTAAGAATGCAAAATTTTGTGCCACTACCAGACTACTCTGCTGGCTAGATGACTCCGTGGAAACACTTCCACTCGATTTGCCTTTCTTGGCATCCTGATGCTTCTTTCTAGAAGGACTTCTTCCCTCATCACTGTGAGTCATTCCAAGATTTTGGGAATCTGAAGGGGTTTTCAACCTCTCCAACTGTTGGATTTCTGCATTACTAGGGCCTTGCTGCATATGTGTTTGAATTTCAGACAGGATCTGCAGTAAAACTGCATTCAATTATGCTTGTTCGTCTTGAGCTCTTATAAGCCTCTCATTGTCTGCCTTCATACTTATGATGGTGTCCATCAAATATGGAGGGGTTTACCTATCCCTCCAACCATCATATTCTTCATCCCTAAGGTGTGAGGTGTCATCCATACCGTGTTGAAGCATTCACCATTGTGACCTTCCAACACATCCTACAAGTTGAAACAACAACTATGATTATCATTTTTATGTCAGCACTCAAAACAAGCATTCTGGGTAACAAAGAAAATCATTCTTAAACAATTATAAGCAGTCTTGGTGACCCATTCAAGCCTAGAGTTTGAACCTTCAACTCTAATACCACTCTGTAACACACCCAACCCCTTAAGTAACATTTTAAGGAGTGGGGAATTAACATTTATTCTTCATTCCGCTATATCTATACCTCTCGTTGAGGGCGCCATCATTTTCGACTCATCAAGATATTTCCATCAATTACAACCAAGCTTACTTCTGAGTTTGGGATCAAAGGTTATGGAATTCTATGGTTTTTCAAAATCATAAGGTCAGAATCCAACACACTGTCACGTAACATCCATATGGACTTCATCACTCATGCCCTCTAGTGTAGCAACATCGTGATGCTGATGTAGCACTTGCCCCAACTTGCCATTGTGGAGATTATGTCCACATAATCCTATTGTTGGCATCGAACTTCACTTTGACGAAGTACCAACTACCCATTGTAACTACTCTTACAACGAGGTACTTATCGACCCTTTTCCAGATTCGATGATCTTCAGGCTACTCATTTTATTGTCCTAGGTGAATGAGCGATTGTGACTTACACAAAAGTTAACACTCATCCCTTCATTTACATTCATTAAATGAATTGAGGGGGGGGGGGGACTACGACGGTTTAACGATCAAGATTAAACCTTCACCCCGCGTTGACTAACAGTCCATATTTCCTATCCTTTTTGCCAATGTCGGTACTCCTAGCCAACACTCTACAATGTTAACTTCGAAACCTCAGTGACAACACATAGGGATCAACAATCCAAATCTCTTCATCGCATCCCCAACGAGATCGACATTTGTCAACGATCTCAACCTATTTCATCATTGGCACTTTATAGATGACTTTTAACTCACAATCCCCTTTCTTCCGATGACGATGCCTCGGGCATCAACGGTCCAGAACCACTGTCTTGTAGATCTAATGACAACCACTAAAACGAAGGTTCAAAGAACCTCCTCTCCCAATGGGACTCACATTATTCCCATTAACAAATCTTCTAGCAACACCTGTTACCACTTTTACATGTGGATTGTCGAGCAGGCAGACCACATCATCGTGACATCCTCACCCTCTTTCATAACCTAAGTGTGATCTTACAGAGATTAACGATAGAGGATATGCTTATTTTAAGCACAATTTGATGGTTCTTGTCAATCCTTATGCCACTACATCACCAACACTTCCTTGCCGAAACTCCCCCTTCCCACTTTAAATCGTTGACGACAACGCACATAACATTGATGGTGTAGATATCCCCTTATCATCTTGACCAGATCAACGATTGTTGTTCTATCTAGGATATTTATTGTCGTCGCAAAACCTTTGCAAGTTCCATCTTTCGGTCATTCCTGACAATAGACCTTTCTCGATCAAGGGTTGAGATTCACTTATCCCACCCCATCGACGACCATAATTTCTTTCGACTCATCTCATTGTTCCTGAATTAGTTAGCTAACAAGTTGGGACTTAGTTGTTTTTTTTTAGTTCTACCGAGCTCTATCTGAGTATTCTAAGTTCTACTAATATTATTTTTCTATAGTTGGTCTCTCCGTCTCTTGAACACGTAAGGCCTTATAGATATTACTAGCTCTCTTCAACAAATTGGAGCTTCTCTCGAGGTTTAGGGTCATCCCTTCCTCACAAAGGATTTCCCGAGTTACAGGTCATCCCATCATTGGCTAGTTGATGTTTTTGTCCATGTACTGCAAACTTTCAGCTCAGGGTCTTCAGGGATACAACGATCTACACTCGTTCAATTTCATAATGACACATAATTTAAATGCCATAGTAACATAACCAAATTCTCAGAGATTTTTTAAAATCATTTGTAAGCAGTTACATTTCCGATATTATCAGACATTTACATGCACATATCATTCATATTCAATTCTTGACAAGCTAACTTAAACACTTATCTGATAAGGAAATTTGCCAACAACAACTAATTGAGGGATGCGCCTTTCCTCCCAACCTTAAGCTTTATTGTAGAGTGATTTCCTACATAACTCCACCCCTATTTCAAGTCGTGATACCACCAAGGAAAATTGACTTGGCCATGTTCCAAGCTCGTGGTGATTCAAGAAGGTTACTCTCCTCCACCTCTCAAGCAACAATAGAGTTGCCTCCTTCCCACTAAGCTCAAGGTATCTACAAATTTATCAGGTGGTTTATCAATTGGATTTCACTCTACATAAGGGAGTCTCTTCTCTGCTAAACAATCCCTTCATGATCTCCCCTTACCAGTGTCATTTTGTCTAGTAGCACCAAGTTATGATCCACTATTGCTCAAGTTAGGGAAGTAAGCACCAAGTTGTAGTCCACTATTGCTCAAGTTCGGGATCCATGTCTCCTATGTTCAGGGTGATCATCAACAACTTAAACAAGCTTCCTATTTTCTTAAAGGAAAAGGTCTTCTTCTCCTTTCTCTCTTCAATCACTATCCATGAATATATTAATGAGCTTAGTTTCTCATCCCACTTGTTCTCTGCACTTGATGGTTTCTCTTGTTCTCATGATTGCTCTACTGTCTGAATCTTTGTGTCTCTTGTGTCGTGTTGTGTGCGCCCTTGCATGCATTTTGTCCTTCTTTCACGTCCCCTCAGAAACATCGTAGCTTCTTGCAAATGCCACCTACAATCCATGGTTCTCATTTATGAAGAAGGAGATCCACAATGTCCTATTGTCTGGTCATTTTAATTGGCCCTTGCCTTGTTCAAGGGTCAACAACTAATATTCACTACATGTTCCAACTACCCCTGCGACTCCTTTTATTGGTCACATGGCTCTGCATAGGTATGGTACACCGAAGGTGTGAGGTTGTGCCTAACAAGCATAAGAAATATTGGTAGACAAGCTTCCTATTTTCCTCACAAATGCACTTCAACTTCCTTTACACTCAACCATTCAATCAACCCCTGCTTTGTTAACTTCCTCTGGTGTATCATGGCCGATACTATCAAGGTTGTTCCTCCTTAGTCAGTGGTTTGGTATTTTTTTTTATTAAATCAATGGTTTGGTATTTTTTTATTAAATTAAACATAGTCACATGTTTCATAACACAAATCATGTAATCTTAACATAATTATAGTCTCGGGGAAAACAGGGTGTTACAGATTCCATCTCCAATAGCTTATCCAACCATAACGGACTATTTCATTTTATCATTCTTCTTCTTTCAACATCTAACTAAATGATAGTTTGTCTTCCCACAATGAAGACAAGGATGGATATCAAAACACTTTTTCTCCATATGGCCAATTCTATAACAATGCTAGCATTTATCAAGAATTTGCTCAATGTTTTTATCATCAACTATAGCATCAACATTCTTAACTTCTTCATTAACTTATAGAGCCTTTAAATTTTCATCAAGAAATCCTACACTCACAAACTAAACCAATTTGGAGTAATCTAGTATATGAAAATTGTTGCCTTTGTCATATCCTAAGCCATGTCAATTCTTGTTGAATTGCAATTCTTCCCAAGGTCTGAAAATCATCTTGGAAATATCATTTTGTACTCTCTACAAGGAGAAKACCTTCTAGYGAAGGTTTTGAGTGTTACAAAATTTGACAAAATTTTCAAAAAAACCTTYGCTACAACCTCCTCTATTGGTTGCAGAGGTTTTAATGGATGGTCCATATAACTAAAAAAATTGGGCGGGCGAAGGTTGTAGCAGATGTTTTTTCTTCGGTATTTTTATTGTCAAAACACACCGGTGCACCATTAACTAAAACGTCTCGGTGCATACCTAAACAAAAAACACAGTGGAACAACCTTACATCAAATGCCTCAGAACATACATAAAACCAAAAAAAGCACTAGTGCACCATTACATAAATTCCTAGTGTGGACATAAAATAAAGYTGCACTGGACACCATTACATGAAATGCCCCGATGCGTACATACGATGAAAACACATTGGTTCACCATTACATTACTGCCCTAGTGCTTAAATATAAAACAACCCCTTGATGGGGTGACTTCCAGTGCATAACACACATGAGTAAACACAGGGCATTAAGGACTCCCCCTACCTGGCTCATTGATTCTCAAGTCATAAGCAAGGGAGGAGGTTTGAGGCTGTTGCCACTCGAAAACAGTCAAGGAATTTATCACATGGGTAGATTTCGCTATAGGGGAATGTCACAGAATTTCACGGTGGAGGTTGGAGCTCATAACTTCTGTTATAGGGTGATTAATTCACCATTAACGACCATGAAGCGACTGACGAGAGATGACTTAAGGAGGCATAGCACTTGGGGGAAGCATCATTTTATTTGTGGTCTCTGTGCGATGCATTATTGCAGGCGTGGAGAACAATGGGTTTAGTTCTAGGCAATTAAAATCCAAGAGTCTTTCATTTATGTGTTCAGCATGCCAAGGCAACAAGGTTGCTTAAAGCGAGGTAGGGGAGAATACATTCTAGTTGGTCGACATCTCTCCTTCGTCACGGGCATTGACAATTTGGAAAACAACAAGAAGTGCTTCAGATTTCCCTCACTTAGCTTGGCCTTGGCGCACCAACAAGACAACATACATACCTCAACCATTTGGGGTTGTAAAATTGAATGGTTTGACAGACGTGGGAGATCTATGGGTTACGCTCCAAAATCATTCCCAGGGCAAACTTCTTCAGCGAGCCCACCATAGAGGTCTCCTCATGGTCACTCCAGTCGCACCCATGGTGCTTTATCTTCAAGACATCCAATCAATCACACATCTGAAGCACCCTCCTCTGAAAATCCCAGTGCATCTACTGAGGAGGACTCTCAACACATCTTTGAGGCCCTATCCACAATCCAACATATGGTATTCAAGCTTTAGAGCGAGGTTTCCGACGTCAAATTTCACCTCGTGCTCCTACAAAAACACATTTCCTTTGCAATGGACTTGAGTGCCAATCGAGATGCCTCGTCACCTCTAGTGATAGTTGGAGCATCGAAGCCCATCCTCCTTCTTCCGGTACAGAATTGAAGTCAAGCATTATGGTCACCAGGTTCCACAATTTGGTTACTGGCTTTTTTAGTCTATACATGGTCCATCTGGTTATTATAGTTATTAGTCTAGATGCCAGGATAAGATTATAGTTTTTTTTTTTAGTTTTGTACATGACACTTTCAAATAGTTTCTATGCTAGTATTGCCACCGAGCTCTGTTACATTTTTGGTGACATAGAGAGCACAGTTTTAAAAACTCAGTTGTAACAGAGTTGGTTTCCAGTCACGACGACTCATGCTCCAGCGAATACTTGTCTTTTTGTAACAACTTTTCATGAAAGGTAACTTATAGAATACTTACTTACAAAAAAATAAATAGGAAACAAATGCACTGGGATGGTTATGGCTATTATGCCCTAGATTCCCATTTTGGTGTATGAAACTTCGATGCGCTTGTATTTTATGTCCGTCTTGGTGCTTGTATAATTTGTACGTTCTGATGTGTATATTAAATATAACGACCCGATACATTTATCTTATTAAACGCACCGATGCGTTTAAGTTTTTTAAAGCACCAGTGTTGTTATTATATTTAAATAATCAACGCGTTTTTATCACATGTCCATTGCAAAATTTGAAAATGATGTATATTTTTGCACATTTTATGCATCGATGCTTCCATATAATTAATATGCGTTTAAGTTTTTTAAAGCAACGATGTTATTATTATATTTAAATAACCGATGCATATTTATCACATGCCCAATGTAAAATTTGAAAACTGTATATATTTTTGCACATATTATCCATCGGTGCTTCCGTATAATTAATATGTATGAGTGCTTTAGTATTCTCAATGTGCACCGATGTGTATAACCCCTTAAAAAACACCGATGTCTATATTATTTTAGGCACCATTTTGTGAGTTCATAGGAATTCACCGATATATATATATATATATATATATTTATTTCAATTAATTGTTTTTTTACAAATATTTTTTATAATCACATTGTTTTTTATATTTTTTTTTATTGCATTTTGATATAATGAAAACATTAATGCCTTATCCAATGGATTACACCTCTCTTATTTGCAACAATGTAAATCATTCACATATTAATTAATCAACAACACAACATTTTACAACATTTGACAATGCAATAAAATAACAAACCCATTTTATTATATATGAATAAAAGATCCATGGTCATACAAAATGGGGCAACGTAAAGGTCCACAATAATAAAAATGGAGTCAATATGTAATTGTAACAATTATTGGTAACATGTCCTCATGCAATTGGCACATTATGTCCACAACATTAAGCAAAAATATCCATGATTTTTACAGACCAATATTATAAAACATACAACTTGTAGTAACATTCAATTTTATTGATTGTTATTCATCACTTGAACTGTTGTCATTGCTCGAGTTGTGTGAGTCCCTCATTTCTTGATCAATTGTAGGTGATATTGTACTTTGGTTATATAAACATATGTTCTCTTGCTTCACTTCTTGTCAACGTTCCAGCTGCTCATATTCCTTCTACAAACATAGAAATAAAGTGTAATAAGTAAATATACTTTTATAATATATTAGAATATACATGATTGCGTAAATAAAAAAGCGTACTATAGCAATGATTGATTCATAAACCATACACATCGTTTCTAAGTCTTACATCATGCCGGTTATCACAAGATTTTATGCTGGCTCCTCTCCATACTTTGTTTCATGCATGTTTAATATGCCATGACAAAGCATAATTGATATAATTAATATAATATTTCTCATTGTTCTATTAATTATAAAACAAAGGAAGTTAAACAACATACTACTTACAAATTGTTCAATTAAACCTCGATACTTCAACATATAATCACAACCCTTAGTTAACCTAATGTTGATCAATTGTTCAGTTGGCTCTTCTTTGTATGTTAGCACCTATTAGTAAACATCCACGGATCAATGTAAATTAATTATTCAAATACAAAGATCACAACAAATATGAAAACTTAAGCAACGTCGAAAATGTAAGTACACACAAACTTTGCGATCAACCCTTTTTTTTCTTGTCATCTTGTTTTATGTGTTGATTGGGTTCCATTTTGTTTTATTTTCCAGAAGAAAACAATTGAAAATTAGTATTTATTATGATAAATAAATTCGATGTACATAAAAGAATAAATGAATGATCACATACCTCTAATGCACGTTGTTGTTGGGATGCATCCTCCTATGATGCAATTATGTTCATTTCTTTTACCAAATCCTTGTACACTCTTTTGAACATCCCTATCAACATGTATTGGATTTCCCCTCGTTTGTTGCTTAAAATTTGCATAATCTTCTTAAAAAATGAAAAATCACAACAATTTTTTCTTAAATGAACATGAAAGTAAATATAGCAAAACGAATTAATTTGGTAATTATTGGAACATATTATAGAAAAAAATGTTTAGTAATAACACATTTTATATGATTCTTTTTTGTTATTGTAAGTTTTTGCTATTGCAAGTCTCACGGGTCTCATTGACCAATCCAAGTGGATATCCRTGGCCACCCACCTATTCCAACTGGCTCAAAACAATGTTCTGGCAATTTACTAGTTTTAACAGTTTTTCGGTTCCTAAACTTCCGGGGCCATTTTGAGGGCCTAAATGAATTTTTTTCGAGATCGARCACTTCAATATTGAATTAAAACTTTTATTGAGCCYCTAAAATKAATCTCTTTGACAATACCTTTCCAACGAGCTATCATGCACCCCAAACGGAGATCGTATGYCAAAGTTACGCCCCCGGGAAGTTAATACACCAAACTACCCAAAACRAGGTCCACAAAACTATTGGCTTTTCATCTTGCAGGGTTAGTGTTTTGGATTTTATTTAAGATAAAACGACCTTTGGAGCCTCATTGTAACATTCATGATCATCTTCTTGAGAATGTGAGTAGCCGTCACATCTTTTCTAAGAGATAAGCTGCCACCATTCTAGCGAGTCTTTCACTCTGTATTTCTACAGTTTTGTACATTTCGCTCATGAATAGAAATTGTGTATTACTGTATACCTATGCCTCTTGTTATATATCTCATATATCTTTGTTATATTATTGGATCTCTTGAAATATCTTTGTATATTTTTGTGTTATATATCCGCTCTCATTTCGTGCCGAAAATAATCCAGATCAGTGGTATCAGAGCAGGCCGCTCTTGATCGTTTTTCAGTGCATGTACTCGACGAGGTCCGAGTATAGCAAGTTGGGTCTCAAGTTTGTATCTCTTGAGGACAATCGCTCTCTCACGCCCAAGAAACCCTCCACGGCGGAAGAAAAGAAAAACAGCAGAGCAAAAGGTTCTATTAATTTGTTGCTTAAGCAAGCTCTCATGCGACGGAGGGATGAAATGATGGAGAATTTTTCCCACATCCTTCAATGCTTGCAAATAACGCCAAGCATGTATTCATTAAGCGACCACTTTGGAGGCAACTCAACCTTCAAGGTACAAGTTAATTTTGATATTCCTGTATTTGAAAGACAGATAGATGCAGATACGCTAGAAAAATGGTTAAATCTGCTAGAAGGTTATTTCTCTGTTCATAATTTCTCAACAGGGAAAAGATCACCTTCACACTCCTTAAGGATCTCCCCCATGTCAAACATTGGTGGGAAACTTACAAGGAGCAAAGTTCCACAAAGGAGTATGGAATATATGGGGTTTAGCCCACTTGGGATATTTTGTGGATGCGGTCAAGGAACAATATTACTCTGTTGGAAACTATGACGATCAATACATGAGATGGACCACACTGCGGAAATAAAGGGGCCAAGCAGTGCTAGAGTTCACCAATACCTTCGCTACCTTGCGCACCAAGCTGGGTATTAAATACTCTGAGAAACATCTGGTTCTTAAATACCGTGGGGCTCTACATAGATACATCCAAACCGAAATAGATTTCCTAGACATCTCATCACTGGGAGTTGCCTATCGATATGCTGTCAAAATCAAGTAGAAATTTAGGCACCAGAACAAACCAGAGTTCGGATCTACAAATATGCAACAACCAAAGCATGATAAAGATAGCCCTAACAAATAGCCTCTGGGGAACTATCCCAAGCCACAGGAAAGGAAGGGTAACATAAAGACGAAGAAGGACACTAGAAAGTGGTGCAGTTTCCACAAAATCCCTTGGCACAACACTAATGAATGTCCCTCAAAACAGTCAATGGTGGCCAAGATGAAAGATAAGGATTCGAACCCTGATTTGGAATCTGATTAAGAAAATAATGGGAAAAGACATATCATTGACGCAGACTCCACTGCTACTATCGTGACCACAACAATTCAAACAGAAGAACCAATAGATCTTGAAGAGGGAGAGCGGTTTTTTCATTCACATATGTGGGTGAAGGGGACCCTGTTGCATTTTATTGTTGATAGCGGAAGCCAGAAGAACCTCATCTCAACAGATCTCGTCAAACAGTTGGGATTGTCGACAACACCACACCCACAACCATACAACATCGAGTGGCTTCGCCAAGGATGAGACCTTCGTGTCAGCCAACAATGTCGATTGTCATATGACATCCAACCCTTTAAGGATGAGGTATTATGTGATGTTGCCCCACTAGATGTCTGTGATGTTCTATTGGTACAACCATCTATGTGGAAGTGCCATGTTATTTATGAGTCTCGACCCCGTAGTGTCATTGTTACTCTGGGGGTCATCTCTACAGGATACTAGAGGTAGCTCCAATTACTGTCCCACCTAAACAGTGCCGCAAGGTAGTATCTCATATTACAAAATTCAACTTCTTCACAGTCTGTTCAAAAGGTGAACATAAGAACACCGCAACCAGTGCAACCTCAGTCCAAGTACCTTTTGTCCAACAGAAGCAGGTCGGCAAGATTGAAACAAAGCGCAATGAATCCTTCTGCATGTAGTCATGTCATGTAGCCAGATTGGTTAAAAAGGTCCAACCCTTCCAGCCACAGGTTTGTGACAACCTTCAACACAACTTCTCCAGTAAGGCAAACAACTCATGAAGATGCAGATTGAAGAAACACTTTTCCCTCTCCTCG
>SNQJ01S0045167.1:53043-96584 GCA_010110895.2 Picea sitchensis | reverse complement strand
GCCTCACATTGAGTTGGTGCTCAATTATAGATGATGTACATAACTTAAAAGATTGCCTATCATTTTGAAGAAGAAGAGGCTTTCTCCCTTTATGGGTTTCCTCGTGAAAATCTGTCTCTGTGTATACCTTATGTGTGACTGATGTTCATTACTTTTATTGTCCATATGCTGTATAATGTTTATGATCACTTGAAGAAATATTAAGAATGTATTAATAGACTTAAAATTGTTTAAGCATAATAACAACTGATTCACCCCCCCACCCTCTCAGTTGTCTTAGTAATTTCAACACCTCCATCATATGGATTAGGTATTTATGTCTTCTATGGTTCCTCTAATGCTCTTATAGATTTGACATACAAGTCCCTGGTGTTTAATAGCTTAGATTTTTTCTCTTGTTCTTCCCTCAATTAGGTGATCTTTCTAGTCATAAATTCCATGAGTTCTTGCTTCTTCTGTTCTAGGGCTTCGTTTTCTTCTTTTCTTTGGATCTGGTCTTTTTCAATCTAGATCTTGCCTAACAAAGCTGGAAATGGGGCATAGTCCTCAATAAATTTAATAACTTTGAATTCTTCCTCTATCGAAGCTCCATGGGTACTCATAGCTATCTAGGTAATTCTACCACATAGGATTACCATTTTTCCATTAAACAACCCTATTTTTCCTAGTGAAGGAACCATAGCAGGCCTTCCTAGGGTTTCCCAAATACTTTCTTTAATATTGTTCATCTATGTTCCCTCATCCAGATCACATTCAATGTCGAAGTATCCTATTCTTACTTCTATTTTCTCATTTTCTTTGAAGATCTTTGATAAACTGGCATCTTTATGTTCATCCAGGGTTTCTTTCATTTTTAGCAACATAATATCTGATTCTTTTTGGGGTTCTTCTATAATATGAGTCTCTTGATATCCTTTAGGGTTTTCTTGCTCCATATTCATCTTTTCAAGTCTAGCAATCATTTTGGGGCAATCCAGTACTTCATGGTCCATAGCGTTACAACAAAAGCAACTAGGGTTTCTCCCAGGGCATTCCTTAGCAAGATGTCCTGGTCTTCTACAGCTGTAACAAAGAGTTAATCCTCTCTTTCTCTTCAATGATCCCCAACTTTTCTTGTACTTCTTTCTAGGGTCATAATGTCTAGCTTGCAAAAATTTCTTTCTAGGATCCTGCATACATTGGTTAGTCCAAAAATTCTTTCTATGCATGGGTATAACATATCTTTCATTATTCTTATCAGATCTATTCATATCAAGAATTATTTCATCTAATAATTCCCTAGTTTTCAAGATAGGACAAAATCTATCAAACATACCTAAATTCATACTTTAGAAACAAAAAATTTCACTTCTTTTACTTCTACAGGGCACAAAGCTTCCAGATCTAAGAAATTTTAACTATTCTTACCTTTATCGGAGCACATAGCTTACAAATCTTACTTCTTTTTTTCACTATCAACCTCTTTTCTTTTAGATCTGACTTCTTTCCTTCATATATGTCCTTCCTTCGTCAACATAGAGCTTTTCATTTCAAGTGGATCATTGCGCACTAGGGCATAGATCCACGCAAAGAGATTTCACAATTTCAGGATGAATCTTTGCACAAAGCTTCTTCTGCTTAGTTCCCGACAATCACAGTTTCGCGTCTCAGCAACAGAACCATTTGTTGGCACAGGGGTAGACCCAGGGTTCAACAGTACAAAAATGCACCAAAAAAACCCTAGCTACCGGCCCTTTCGGAAACACCTGTGAAGCAGATGAAGTCTCACCCGAGGTAGAGGTAGGGGTGGTTGCAGGACTCAGATGTCTACAACCTTAGCTCGGAAAAAGATATGTGATTATAAAACTTAGTAATCATCTAGAATAGGTTATTCATCAATATTCAACCCTCATGATACTTCGCAGATGGCACAGAGTATCGCAGTATGTACTTAGATCTATGATAATTCATCACATAGCCACAACAAGATCAGATTAAGCACTAAGAATCTTACATACCAGAACTAATATTCATTCATATCTCAGAAGCACAAATCATAAATAGATATATCTAAACACATCAAGAACTTAGCAAAGAAAGAGACAAATGCATCAAGTTGAAGAACAAAGCACAACACATAGATTTACCGTGGTTCACCCCCACCCTGGGGCTACGTCCACAAAGTCTTCTTCTTTATTAGATTCATTTAATCAAGTTATAGCATAGAGCCATATGAATTCCTCTTTGCATAGGACAAAAGATCTGCACAACTTGCTAGATCCTTCTTCCTTTCACTACAGAACAAAGCTTTCTACAATCTCTCACAGGGACTTGCACTCGGCTCTGCAAGTCTTACACAAAGATGCACAAAGCCTTGATCACACAGATTCAACCCTTGGCACTTACCCTACATCACATAGATAAATCCTCTCCTCTCTATGGCCTAGACATCTACATGTATATACAAAATAGGCCTAAACATGGGTAAACCCATGGGCCGACATCCCAATCTCGTTACATTATCCCCAAAAACCCAAAAATGGGTTTAGCTTCCATGATTTTCACTTCACGTTGCGCTCCATCTTTGACAAGCTGTCGAAGTCCCGAAAATGGTCAAATATGACCAAGTGTTCCTCAAAACTTGTTCAAGGGCCAACAGATACCCCGATGGTGTGAAAGGATACAAACTCACTAATCCCTCCACGGACCGAATCATCATTGAGCATAGTGTCCAATTCTAGGAAAGCATCTCGCATGTAACTTAGCATCCGCATGAAAACACTTTTGTTCCTCTATCTGTCAGAGATAATGAGAATGCACATGCCGAATCTTATTCATAAGAGAGTTCTAATTCAAAGGATTCAAATGATTCAGATATATATTTAGTACATTCAAATGCATAATCAATGCATGCAGATGCAGATGAAAAGAAAAAGTCGAGGCCCAAGTGGGCTAATACTACTCTTCAGGATGAAAAAGATATTGTTGGGGATCCAACTGATACCAAGAGGAATCGATATGATTTCAGGGAGCCTCCTCTTGCACCCACCACCATTGAATCGATGCCACCTAGGAAGATTTTCTTGGTTCAGTCTTCATATCCACAGTCCTCTAGCGAAGCTGCTGGGAATCCATTTTTGGAATCTTCCATGCAGGAGGTGTACAAATCCCTCCTCGAGAACCATACTTGGGATTTGGTTCCCCTTCCTTCAAGAAGGAAACTTGTCTGGTGCAGATGGGTCTACAGGACCAAGAGTGCAACAGATGAATAGGTTAGTAGATATAAAGCCAGGCTAGTTTCCATAGGATTTTAGCAGGTGCATGACATTGACTATGACAAGACCTTCACTCCAGTAGTGAAGATGGATTCCATATGCTTATAACTTTCCATTGTGGAAACCAAGGGATGTGAAATTCATTAGATGGATGTAAATAATGCATTTCTCCATGGATATATCTATGGGGAGATCTATATGGAGCAGCCCTAGGGCTTCATGTAGGATTCATCTTTGGTTTGTCAACTGAAGAAGTCACTTTATGGTCTCAAGCAGGCCTCGAGGGCATTGTATGCCAAGATGGAATCCTGCCTGTTGTCACTGAACTTTGTACGTTGTAAGTCAGACCTGAATGTTTGCATGCTTAGGATGGTTGATTCAGTTCTAATCTTAGTTCTGTATGTTGATGATTTGTTGGTCATCGGTAACTCAACTTCAACAATTGTTGTAGTTAAGAGGATTTTGCATGATAGGTTCTTGATGACGAACATGGGTCTGCTACATTTCTTGCTTGGTCTTGAGATCAGTTAGGATCCATCAAGCATCAAACTATCTCAGGCCAAGTATGCATGATATTTCCTCGAGAGATTCCACATGACATACTACAAGTTTGCACCGAATCCTTTCCTATCAGGAATCAGACTTGAGGATGGAAGGGACACTCCAATGGTGGAAAAAACACTATACAGACATCTAGTGGGGATCTTGTTGTATCTCACACACTCCAGACTAGACCTCTCCTATGCAGTCGGATCAGTCTCCTGGTTCATGCAAGATCTGCATGAGATACATTAGAAGGATGCAAAGCATATCCTTTGATACGTACAAGGCACCATCATCTTTTGGACTCACTATGCAATAGACTCTACATTGGACCTCATCAGGTTCACTGATTCTGACTGGGTTGGTGACAACAATGATTGCAAGTCCACATCTGGTTACTCACTCAGTCTTGGTTATGGGCCCATCTGTTTGTCGAGAAAGAAGCAGGTTGTTATTTCTCTATCTCCATCTAAGGTAGAGTACATAGGAGTAGTTAACATAACCATTCAGGTTATGTGGCTATACCATTTTCTTACTGAGTTGGGCATTCAGTTTCACTAGTCGATCGTCATCTAGTGTGACAACCAGAGCACTCTGAAGTTATGAAAAAATACAATTCATAGGAAGCAGACGAAGCACATCGATATCCACATGCACTACATTCGGGACTTAGTACATGAGGGGATCATGGACCTGGATTTCTATCCTTCAGCAGAACAGACTGCAAATGTCTTCACCAAGACCTTCACTGAGAAGAAGTTCCATTCTCTGTGCAGTCATCTTGGAGTGAAGGACATAATTTCCTAGCAACTTCCATTTCTTATTTTTGTTACATTATAACTTGAGGGGGGGGGTTTCCCATGAGTTTTTCCCTCTTTCCTTATTTATTTCAATGTTTCTTTTTTATTTGGGTACCTAACATGGCCTCATTGTCGGGACCCATTTTTTTTATTTTCACCATAGTGATGTTCAGGGGGGACCCATTTTTTTTATTTTCCCTAAGGTTTTCTCTATGTTTATTAGTCATTATTCAGTCTCATATAGTTTAGGGAGAATATTCCTTTTCCTACATTCTAGGATAATATTCTCTTCAGTTCGCACTTCAGTTKGACCAATTGAGTGGATTCTTGATGCCACATTGGTTCCATCACCATGCAACATTGGGATCATCACTGTTAATGCACATTGTCCTTGGGATTATCACTAGACTAGTGCATTACCCTCACTTCATTATGTTTCAGTTAGTTAACTGAAGAATAAGAGGTTAGTTAACTCAGAATAGGTGGTAGTTAACTCTCGTAGCTGGTGGTGTGTGTCCAGATCACTCTAGACCACCACTATGGTGTATTGGCTTCTCCTCCAATGAAAATTAGTTGAGTTATATAGATTATATCATGTGTAAATTTTCATTCATTCATTCAGTTAATACAATTCTTGATTCTCTCTCTCTCTCTCTCATTTTTGTCTTTTCTCATTTCTTCTGTAAATTGTGTATGCCCTTTTCTAGCTAGACCTTATCTATGAAGGTTCATCCACATTTACAATATTTAGAACCTAATCAATTTGCATGGTATTGATGGATTTGTTCTCACAAATCACTTTTCACTTGGACAATTTTCACGTAAGAAATGATAGCACACTATGAGGATACAAGGAGCAATACCTTCTTTRGCCAATTGATAAATCTCAAGCAAAAGGGTTCAGTTTTGGAGCACATTGAGAACTTCCAAATATTGAATATAAAGGTAACATATATTTTAGATGAACACATGATTGATGTCTTCATAGTAACTTTAAATTATAACATTCAACATGAGGTTCACCTTTGGGAACCCAAATCATTGGAGAATGCATTCAGGGTGGAGAGAAATGTTGAAAGTAAAAATATGGCTATGGAT
Organism: Picea sitchensis; assembly: GCA_010110895.2. Classification (NCBI taxonomy): domain Eukaryota; kingdom Viridiplantae; phylum Streptophyta; class Pinopsida; order Pinales; family Pinaceae; genus Picea; species Picea sitchensis. The sequence goes on along the minus strand of SNQJ01S0045167.1, from coordinate 90,889 downwards.
ACTAGAAGGACCACCCCTAACATATATCGAGAGAATAATGTTCCTTATTCTAAACCACCTCAATGTACAAGGTTGACACCTCAAAAATTGGAGGAAAGAAAAGAAAAATCTGTATGTTTTAATTGTGTTAGCAAGTACAGTAAGGGGCATAAGTGTGGTGAGAAGAAATTATTCTATATATATTGTGAAGATGAAGAAGACCATGAATAAGAAAAAGAACCATATCAATATGAATATGTAGAAGATATTTATTCTGAAGAGATGACTCCCACCATATCATGTCAGGCATTGGCTAGATTAGCAATCCTCAAACCCTTAAGATCAAAGAATATATCAAAAATAAAAAGGTAATAGTGCTAATTGATTATGGTATTACTCATAATTTCATTCACTATAAATTATCCAAAGCTCTCAATTTCTTTATATATCTAGCGCCATAGTTTCAAGTAATGATTACAAATGGAGGAACTATCAAATGCTCAAGAAAATATCATAATATCAATATTACTATGGGGAATATGTAATGAATAGTCCAATGATTTATATACCCATGGGTGGTGTTGATGTCGTACTAGGGGTCCAATGGTTACAATCATGGGCAACATTGAATTTTAATTTTCAAGAAGTTTTCATGAAATTTTCATTGGAGGGAAAATAATTTGAGTTAAGGGGTATCACAGGGAAACCTAGTAAGGTGTTAAGATCTAATGGAATGACAAAATTATTGAAAAAGGGGCATCATTGTGTAATTGTACAACTATGCTCACTAGATGTTAAAACATCTAACCCATATATTCCCCTAGATCTCCAAGGGATCATTGATAAGTATTACAAAGTATTTGAATATATTCCTAGAGGTCTTCCACCCCCTTGTGATCATGATCATGATATTCACTTAATTCCTAGGAGTGTTCCTCCTAACATCAATACTTATAGATACCCTTATTCCCAAAAGAATTAAATTGAGCCTATGGTTGAACAAATGTTAGACGCTAGAATTATAAGACCTAGAGAAAGTTCTTAGTCTGCCCTGGTGGTAATGGTACTCAAGAAAGAGGGCTCATGGCGTATGTGTATAGATTATAGATATCTCAACAAGATCACCATTAAATATAAGTTTCCCATTCCCATCAACGATGAATATTTATATGAAATACATGGAGAAATCTTCTTCACAAAGTTGGATCTTCGTTCAGGGTATCATCAGATTAGAATGAAGGAACACAATATCCCAAAAACAACATTCATAACTCATGAAGGCCATTATGAATTTTTGGTCATATCTTTTGGCCTTACAAATGCACCTTCCACATTCCAAGGGTTGATGAATTCCATTTTCAAGTCCTTCCTTCAAAAATTTGTGTTAGTATTTTTTGATGATATACTAATCTATAGTAAGTCTTAGGAAGATCATGTTCGACATGTTGACATGTTGCTAGAACTACTAAAGAAGAAACATCTATATGCCAAACTATCCAAATGTTTCTTTGGGGTGAAGAAGGTATAGTATTTGGGTCATATTGTATCTCATAAAGGTGTCAAGGTATACCCTAAAAAGATTAAATCCATGATGGACTGGCCGATTCCCAAAACATTGAAGAATCTTAGAGGATTTTTGGGTTTGATAGGTTACTACCGCAAGTTTGTTCGGAACTATGGAATAATAGAATCACCTTTAACTGCATTAACTAAGAAGTATGAATTTTCATGGACTCCAGAGGAAACTCAAAATTTTGAATAAATTAAAGAGGCAATATGAAAATCTCTTGTCTTGACCACACTAGACTTTACAAAAACCATTATTGTCGAATGTGATGCCTCAAGACATGGCATTGGTGTTGTTCTATGAAAGAAGGAAGGCCCCTTTCTTTTTAAAGTCATCCACTCAAGGGAAATGACTTACAAAAACCCATTTATGAGAAGGAAATGATGGAAATACTACATGCATTGAAGCAATGGTGCCCTTAACTAATAGGTAGGCACTTCAAAGTCAAAACAAATCATGAAAATCTTAAATACTTCTTGAAACAAAGATTATATTTAGAAGAGAAACAAAAATGGGTGACCAATATGTTGGGTTATGACTTTGAAATCATATACAAAAAATGGAAGAAAAATGTTGTGGCAGATGCACTCTCAAGAAAGGATAAAGATGTTGAGGCATTTCTCTGTGGTATATCTATCATCCAACCTGATTGGATAATAGAATCAAGGGATGAATGGAAGAATGATGAAGTGTGGACTCTCATTCAAAGGTTTCAACATGATTCTAGTGCATCTCATACATTTACATGGAAAAATTATTCACTATGGTACAAATATTGTTTATATTTATGTAAGAACTCCCAACTCAAACAAAAGGTACTTTTGGAATTGTACACCTCTCTGGTAGGAGGGAACTTAGGATTTTTTAAAGGTTCAAGAGGGAATTTTTTTGGGATGGCATTAAAACTGATGTTCAAAGGTTTGTGGAAGAATGTTTGGTTTGCCAAAAAAATAAGGTGGAAACAATTAAGACCTCGGGTCTTTTGCAATGATTTGCCATTCCAAGTCAGTGTTGGGATGAGGTTTCCATGGATTTCATCACAAGGTTATCGAACTATGAATGAAAGAGTTTCATCATCATGATTGTCTATAGAATTACCAAGTACACACACTTTTTTGCACTCTCTCATCCTTTCAAAGCCAGTACAGTTGCTACCGCATTCATGGAGATAGTTCAAAAGCTACATGAAAGCCCAAATATTATTGTAAGTGATAGAGATCCCATCTTCATTGGAAATTTTTGGACATAATTATTTTCTTATTTGGGTACTTAATTGGCTCATTGCTCATCTTATCATCCTCAATCTGATGGACAAACTGAGATAGTGAAAAAATGTATGGAAGTCTACCTTTGTTGCTTTGTCTCTAATAAACAAACACAATGGATCAAGTGGTTACCCTTGGCATAATGGTGGTATAACACTTCCTTTCATATTGCAACAAAAATGACACCGTTTATGGCACTTTATGGATATCACCCATCGTCCATCACTTCTTCTCTAAAACAAAAATATAAGGTTCAAGCAGTGGAAGATCACATCGAGCATCAACAAAAATTTCTCCAACTCTTAAAGGACAACCTGACCATGGCACAAAATTGCATGAAACAACAAGAAGATCAACATCGTAGTGAAATAAGTTTTGAAGTAGGGGATTGGGTATTTTTAAGACTACAACCATAAAAACAAATGTCCCTCAAGCAAGATAAGAAGGATAATAAATTATCACTAAAGTACTATGGTCCTTATAAGGTGTTGCAAACGATTGGTACTATGTCATACAAATTGGAGCTGTCTGCATCTTCACGAATACACCTAGTTTTCCATATTTCCAGAACTTGACAAGGAAGGAAAAATTATATTGGAGCTTGAAGCTATCAATGACACAAGAATATGACGACTAAGGAATAGATCAGTTTCAGAGTATCTCATTAAGTGGAAGAAACTACCTATTGAAGATTCAATGTGGGAAGATGATACTTTTATACAGAAGAATTCAAAACTACACTAGCGTTGAGGACAACACTTGTCTGGATGGGAGGGGAATGTTAAGCCCTAAATTGTGGCACATTACCCCTTAATTGGGGCATATTACATTAGTATTTTTATTTTATTTATGTCGGCTTGGGTCCATTAGTTGTAATTGTACCTCCTAGTATCCTATATATAGAAATAAGATCTTTTCATTTGGAATCATCTTGTATGTTTGAATTCATGTAACGTAGAAGGAGGTTTCCCCCTTGAAGAATCTTGTTATCTAAATTTATCTCTTTGTCAATGTGTGGACTACTTATTCTGATTTTTTTTATGCTATTTTGATATTTGGTTCTTAACATCTGATGATTTCTATCTCGAATGCTTCATCAATGGCTTAAATGATGCCATTAGGGCTCATGTTTGCATCCACCATCATGTTACCTAGTTGTAGGAATGCCAATTAGAATTGGAGGTTGAGACCATTCTTCATGCCCAACCAACCTCATCTAGGGGCTTCACCTTCTCTGGTCAAAACTTTGAAATTCCAAAAGGTATCTCCAGTAGAAATGGTTGAACGTTGGAAGCAAGGAATTTGCTATTATTATGATGAAAAGTATTTTCCAGACCATAAATGTCATGAACAAAAGTTCTTCCAAATTGATGGGTCAACAACCACCTCAACCGAGGATAGCCCATATGGTGAGGCCAAAGATTCATAAGACACACAACCCACTTCTCCAATCCATGATCCAATCACCTCTCCTTTGGAACCGAAGGAACTTGTCATATATCTCCATGCCTTTGTGGGTATTTCTACTCCACAGACATTAAAAATCAAGGGCTACATCAAGCATAGGCTAGTTGTGGTGTTGATTGAAAATGGTAGAACCCATAATTTATTCATTGTCGGTTCACTAAGGAGGTCAATGGAATTCTCAAATTCTCATAGCTAATGGTGGTACAATGAAATGTAGGGGAATCTATGAGAATGTCAAACTCCAAATGGGCGAGTATCACCTGGAAACTCACATGTTTTCCATTTCCATGGGAGGTTGTGATATTGTCTTGGGTGTTGAATGGATTTTCACACTGGGATTGATTACCATGGATTATCAAGAGTTATATATGAGTTTTACTCAATATGCTCACACGTATACCCTACAAGACCTACAAGCTCACTCCCTAGAAATTATTAGCTGTCACCAGATGAAGAAAATCCTTAAGAAAGGCCACCATGATGTGCTTTCTCATTCGCCCAAGTACCAACCCATAATCTTCCTCTGTTGTGATGGTTTTAAAACAAGAATGTTCTTGGCGCATGTTTCCATATTGTTGTGCCCTTAATAAATTGACCATTAAGGATATGTTTCCCATTCCTGTCATTGATGATCTATTAGATGAACTCCAGGGTTCCTGTGTCTTCACAAAATTACATATTCTCTTAGGCTATCACTATATTAGGACGAATGGAGCATACATTCCCAAGAAGACTTTCCAAATTCATGAAGGCCATTATGAATTCTTGGTAATGCCTTTTGGCCTTTGCAATGCTCCATCTACCTTCCAAAGTATCATGAATAAACTCTTGAAGCCATACCTTTAGAAATTTTTTTTGGTCTTCCTTGATGACATCCTCATTTACATCAACACTTGGGATTCCCATATACACCATGTGGAAAAATTACTCCAATTGTTACAGGACAATCAATTGTTTGTCAAAAATGCGAAGTGTTCTTTCGGGAAAAGCGAAGTCGAATACTTGGGACACATTGTAGGCAGTGAGGGGGTAAGAGTGCAACCCAAAAATATTCAAGCTATGTAAGATTGGCTGAGACCCACAACCTTGAAACTCCTTCGGGGTTTCCTTGGCCTCACGAGATATTATAGGAATTTTTTCTACCATTAAGAAAAAATTGCACATCTCTTGACGAACCTTCTTAAGAGGAATGCATTTCATTGGAAACTAGAAGTAGAGTAGGCTTTCACAAATTTAAATAAATCCATGTGCACTACCCCTGTATTAGTAGCCCCTTATTTCAACAATTTTGTTTTGTAGAATCTAATTCTTCAGGCACGGGAATTGGCATAGTTCTATCACAAGAAGGTATAGCTCTTGCTTTCACTAGATAATATTTGAGAGGCTGCAATTTGGGAAAATATAAATGTGAAAAGGAAATGATGTATATTATCCGTGTAGTGCACACTTGGTGACCATATCTATTGGTCCATCATTTTTTGATAAGAATAGATCACCATAGTCTAAAGTATTTCCTAGAACAAAGGCTATTCTCCCCAGAATAGAACAAGTGAATGACCAAAATGATGGGCTATGATTATGATATCATATACAAAAAAGGCAAAGACAATGTAGTGGAAGATGCATTTTCAAGACAATATGAGGATGAAGGTTCCCTCTTGGCCTTATCATTACCAATTCCTAATTAGATTGAGGAAGTTCGACAAGAGTGGCTCACAAACCCAACTATATCCCAGGTAATTCAATGCCTTTAGGAGGACCCTCACCCCTCCACCAATTTCTCCTAGAATGAAAATATCCTCTGAAATAAGCAACGCTTCATTATTTCTTTGAATTTATCACTCAAGCCCAGGATATTAAATGAGTTGCATTCATCTGCCATTGTTGGTCACTCAAGATTTCAAAAGACCTATGCTCATTCTCACCGTTATTTATTCTAGGAAGGCATGAAGAAGGACATCCTTACCTTTGTCACATAATGCGATATTTGCCAACGCAATAAAGGTGAAAATTTCAAGACCTTCGGTTCTCTCTAGCCATTACCCATCCCAACTTCTATTTGGATTAACATCTCCATGGACTCTATAGTGGGATTTCCAAAAGTGGGAAACAATTTAGTCATCATGGTCGTGGTCGATCACCTCTAAAAGTATGCACATTTTTGTTATTTACCACACCCTTATACACCCACTATGGTAGCACAACTTTTCATTAATCATATTTTCAAACTGCATGGCATGCCAACATCCATTGTGGTTTATCGTGACCCAACTTTCACCAACACATTTTGGAAATAATTGTTTAAATTATAGGGAACATAGTTGAGAATGAGCACATTATAACACCCCCAGAAAAATGGCCAAACAAAAGTTGTCAATAAATGTTTGGAAACATACTTGTGTTGTTTTACCTTGAACAAAAAACATTAGTGGGTGAAATAGTTACCCTTGGAAGAAGGGTGGTACAACACTTCCTATCACACAATAACCAAAATGACACCATATGAAATGATGTATGGCCAACAACCACCTAAAATAACTTCATATCTTCCAGGAACATAAAAGCTCTAGGATATTGATAAGTAATTGCAAGGTAGAGCATCTACCCTAGATACTTTGAATATAACCTCCACATGAACCAAAACAATATGAAGCAACAGGATGACCAGCAGTGTTCTGAACGTGTTTCCAAGAAGGTGATCAGGTGTTTCTCCACATCCAACCTTGCAAGAAAACCTCCCTCAAATCTAAAGGACACCACAAGTTGGCACCCAAATTTTATGGACCCTATCAAATTATGAAAAACATTGGTCTAGTTGCCTACAAAGTGGCACTTCCATCTGCCTCCAAATCCATCTGGTGTTTCATGTTTCTCATTTGAAGAGAGTGGTGGGTCAAAATTGCGAGGTTTAAACAATCTTTCCTAAATTAGATGAAGAAGGCTCCATTTTTCTACAACCCGAATCAGTCCTAAACATATGTGAGTGTCTCTGGTGTGGCCAAACTATCAAATAAGTATTGATCAAGTGGAAGGAAACATCTCCAGAAGATACAACTTGGGAACTAGCGACCATACTGCAACAATTTCCACATCTTCAGCCTTGAGGACACGACTTCTTTTGAAGGGGGAGGGAATGTTAGGATCCAATCCTAACCCCTCTTATTTTGTTATTAGTTATCATGATATATAGTTTCCATATAATAAAGGTCAAAATTAGTTAATAAGGCCTATTAAATAAATGTGAACAAGTCAATGTAAGAGGACCTAATAGAACCTTCCACTTTTAGAAGGATCTTCCTCTACAATGTTCTTTAGAAGATAGAATTAGTATAAATAAGAGTAGTAGGTACGAGAAAGTTGTATTGAGAATTATTTTAATATATCTCTACTCTTCTGGAGGTTCCCCCCTCGAAGAGGAAGGTGAACATTTTTTTCTTTGAATAAAGGTATCATTTTGGTGTTGCTCTTCTCAATATTTTGTTGTTACATTGATATATGTTCAATATTCTTGTTTTAGCTTATTATATTACAGTTGGTACCTTAAACAATTTCTCAAGAAAAAATTCATAGGGTTGGTAAAGGTTCAATGGACCTGATATGGTCCTAAATATGCAACATGGGAGCACAAATAAAATATGCGAGAGGAGTTCCTACAAATTTTTGTCAAATTTGAAGGAAATAGAAGCTAAAAATGCAAGACCTTATTTTGGGAAACTAGATTACCATAAGTGCATCTCAAAGTCCTAGCCAATATAAATTGGGGCCCTGATAAAAGAATGGTACAGGTCAATGGAATTAGAACGGTGAAGGGGTTACATTCCTTGGGACGATAGGTTGAGAGGAATAATAGATTATGGTTGAAACTGTTGCTGGAGTTGTGAAATTGTAGAATTTTATTTTACAAGACTTATTATGATGTAAATTTGTATATATATTTTGGCTTGGTGTTGTGCACTGAGTACAATTCATAATTTTAGGGTATGGGGAATGTAATGTCCCCATTATAATCCCCAGTTTAATCAATGCTTAATGTATATATAATGTATGGATGTGGCCAAGAAATATAATATGCAAAATGTATTTCTGAATTTTAATAAATAAAGTGTGATGCCAATTGTTCGAGATATGTATAAAGATTGGGGTTGATTAATCCACAAGAGAGGGGCCCAAGGGGGGGATTATTCATGGGTATTAATCCAAACCCATATTCCTAAATTTTATTATGATTATGTATTAAACTTCTATTTTTTGTTTGAGTGTGGAAGAGCCCAATCATTGAATTCATGTAAGACAATGGGTGTGAAAATTAAGATCCTATAGTTATTGGGAGCATGGGAATAAGTACAATTATTTTGGGGAAGATTTTAGGTCAAGAAAGCAAGCCAAAGGAGAGAAACTTTATATGGTCGGGGGGGTAGTTTTTATACAACCATGTTTTTTTGGTGAACAATGGGTAGAGAATAGATAAGAAGAGAACTCGAGCTAGAGAAACCATGGGGGGGTAATTCTAGAGCATTTGTGGATCTAAATACTAAAGAAACAAGTTTCCAATATTGTATAAGAACTAGGTTTTTAGGTCGGGAGAGTGAACCCCAATGAGAGTTTCATTATAACAACAAGCTTATTTGTTGTTGTTTCTTGGTAGTTTTCCTAGTAGTGAGATCCTTGAGTTTCCCAATAGTGACATTTCTAGTTAAATGTGCTAGAGAGACCCTGATAAATGAATTGGATGTCTGATGGAATGAAAGCAGTGAAGGGTTACATTCCTTGGGTTGGGCAGGTTGAGAGGAAGAGAGTTGGTGGAAAATCAGGATAGATGTAGAATAATACCAGTGGGTTGTGGGATGTTTTTGAGCTATGAGTGGACAGTGAGATACCACCCTCTTTTGTGGATTTATAGGACCATATCAGTGGTGAATTTCTTTCTAGATATGGAACAAAAAGTCTATGGTTTCATGGAATTCCTATCCCAAGAAACTAGATGCACGACCGATTTCAAAATATAAGTGTTTTATTTATTTTATTTGTTTTATTATGAGCTTAATGGTTTTACATTCAATATGTGTTTAATAAGGATGTATATGCTGCTATGTTGAGTTATTTAACTACATTCATGTGTAATTCCGCATGTAATGGAACTTATTTGGGTTGGGGTACGTTACATTAAACGTCCCCACTTTAATCCCCACTTTAATTAATTCTTAATGTAGATATAATGTATGGTTGTGGCCAAGCGATGTAATATGCGAATTGCATTTCTGAATTTTAATAAATAAAATGTCATGCTAATTGTTGTGGGATATGGATAGATATGGGGGATGATTAATCCAAAATAGAGGGGAATGTATAGGATTGTCTAAGAGGGGTAGAAGGGAGAAATTATTCATGTGTATTAATCCAAACCCACATTCCTAAATTTTATTATGATTATGTATGAAAATTCGATTTTATGTTTGAGTGTGGAAAAGCCCAATCACTAAATTCATGTAAGAGGGTGGGTGTGAGAAGTCACATCCCATAGTTATTGGGAGCATGGGACTGAGTACAATCAATTTGGGGAAGAGTGTAATGTAAGAGCATCTTCATCAAAGCACGAGTGGAGGACAACTTAGTGCCCTAGCATGCATTTTTAAGTGATTTTGAATTTAAGATGGCATGTCACGAAATATATGAAAATATTGTAATTAAAGAACACCTTAAATGTTTAGGAATTAAACCATCGCATGAGGTCGATGGGGAGTGTATTTTCCTTTAATGTAGTATATTGCAGTACAGATTCGAATAATTTTCCCTTATCTGTCTATCTTGAACATTTATTGTAATAAGCCTTAGTAGTTGAAAGATTTTAATTTGATAAGGTAGCACTAAGGTAGTTAAAGGGAAAATCTCTATGAGCTCTTTTGTATAAATAAATGTATTGTTTCCCAGAAGAGGTTGTTGAAGTAGTTGTTGTTGGAAGCGTTGAAATTTATCTGAAGTTGTTGTAGAAACTATTGAAGCTTATCAGAGTGTGTGAGCCCCTGTACATTTCATTTGAATAAATATAACAGAGAAGCATTGATCCCAAATGTCTGGTGTTGCTATCATTGTGTTTATTTGAATGAATGGTAAGGTTTTTATTTAAGTGCAATTCTCTATTATTTATTTTTTCTTATGTTATGAATGAATTTCATGGTTGAATGTATGAATCTGTGAGGGTTTAGATAAGTTCAGTTGTTTCTCTTCATGAGTTTATGAAAGGAGTGCATATTGTTCGCAAGGAGTGTGTTGGCAGAGTCTATTTTGACTCATAATCTTAGGAAAGATAACATGGAGCTTGTATGCAAGGTGTGTATATTTCCCGCAAGGCATGTGTTGACAGAGTCTTTTCGATTTAGAAGCTCAGGAGAGATAATGCGGATATTTGTATGCAAGGTGTGCATATTTTCCACAAGGTGTGCGTCGACAGAGTATTTTTGACTCATAACCTCAGGAGGAATAACTCAAAGTTTACTTGCATAAGAGTGTAAAAAATTGTTGCAAGGTGTGCACAGTCCCTCACAAAGAAGTTCAGTCGTGGAAGAAGACCTTTTGCAAGGTGTCCACAGAGTCAAAATTTGACTAAGTGTCCACGAAATGCTTTGAGGAGTTAGATGTTTCAAGGAAGAACAAGATGAGAAGAGGTAGTGGGCGAGAATTATTTAATAGGGAGGAGTCCCTTTAAGATTCCCCAAATTAACGAGCAGGATCCGTTCCAAGGAAGTAGGATCATTCTAGACCGTTAGATTTGGGAGAGTTACACAGAGGATAGCATCTGAATCCTTCGACACTCCGAGTATTCATAGGTTTAAAAGTGTTTAAAGAGTGGGGATCACCAAAGTCCAAAAGCCGCGAAGAAATCATAGTCTTTGGTTGCAAGGAGGATACGTGGCAACGGATTAGAAAGTCTGGGAGGCAAAACTTCATAATAATTCGTAGAGAAGACAACGGTTTCTGTCGAAGTCACGAAGGATGAAGAGATATGGACCATTGCATCAAGGAAGGACACGTGGTAGATATCCACAGAATTCAGAGGAAGATCCCTTCGAAGGAAAGTGAGGGTGGAATATCCAAAACTCTCGAAGGTCGGAGTCCTGAAGCAGATCACAGTCGTTGGCTGTTGGAGAGACAAGAAACGTAGATCTTGTTGGGTAAGTTCACCAGTTTGGGGTTTGGGTAAGAATACTTCAGCTGCAGTCAAAATGACCAAAGCCCAAAATTTAGAAGCGCCTTAGGGTTTAGCTTGGGGTCACAACTTGAGGTTATATGAGGAGAGGGGCCTAACGAAAGGAGCTAGCACCCACCAGTTTAAAAATTGCCAAGAGCACTAGGTAAAGGACCTGTGGGTTACATAGGATTTGTGCCTAAGGAGGTCAGGGGCATGTGTTAAATCAATTTGTGGGCTAGTAGGGTCCCGAGGAGCTAATTCGGCTCATCCTTTTGAATATCCTTGACCGTGAGGTTGCGCAACCCCTATGAGAGAAGGGGGGTTGCATCAGAGTGTAATTCAAGAAAGAAATACAAAGGAGAGTAAATTCATATGACCAAGGGGGAATATTTTAGATAGACATTTTTTTTGTCGAACAATAGGAAAATAATAAAGAAGAAGTGCACTAGACTTGGAGAAACAATGGAGGGAAACTTTTGGAGCAATTTTGGAGATAAATACTGAAGAAGCAAGTTGTCAAGCTTGTAGGAGAACCAGGTTGTCAAGCCTAGACAGTGAACTCCTGTGAGAGTTGCAAACGAAAAACAAGCTTGTTTGTTGTTGTTTCCTAATAGATTTCCTAGTAGTGAGATCTCTTGAGCTTCCCAGTAGTGATATTCCTAACTACATGCACCAGATAAACCTTGATAAACAGGTTCAACCCCTATATTTTTTATGAACCTTAACCATAAAGGGACAATGGGAGAATGCCACGTGGAAGTATCTAACTGGTCCACCTATGAAAATCATGCCATGTGTCAACACTTGATTGGTCCACTTGGACTTGGATGGTTTCCTTGTCACTTTTCCATGTCATCGTACGGATCTACCATGTGACACTTTTTTATTGGTCCACACAGACCCCACAAAATTCCATTTCTGGGTGACACATGGCAGCCTATCATGTTGCCATGTCACCATTATGATGTCAACATAACATCATATGTTATTTGTATAGACATGTATGGACATACCACAAGGAAACATGTGGACCTGCCACATGGCACCCATGCTTTGAGTTTTGACCTGTTTTGACCAATGTTTGACCGACCATAACGTTTGCATACAAACTCTCTTTGAGACAATTTTTTCACCATTGGAAAGATATTACTGATTAGTATGTAATTAATTAGTTTTCAAGATCACTTGAGGAGATCAATTTTTGAGAATTTTGAATCCTCCTAGATCATTTTTTAGTGCTCTAGATCCTTCTAGATCACACCTCCCCACTGAAGAAATTTTGGACCTCCAAAAGTATGGATCATTTAGAAATGAAGTTAGGATATTGTCACCTCACTTTTCTAGTATCATCCATCCATCCTTCTTGGGTAACAAGCACCTGACTCATCACAACCATAATAAATATTAAAACAACATGGTTGAGCAAGTTAACCATTCCCTTAAATTCATAAACTCCGCCATCCATTGTTGCAACTACTCCACTGATTAGTAGTAAATTGAATAAAAAAATTGAATACACAGATGAGAAAGAGAACGAAACTCAACATATTTTTCCTTCTTATCAAGAACAACATCAACCACAGGACATGTTCTACTTTCAACCATAGGCTATAAATCTGGATCATGGATACTAGAATTAACTAGCATGTGCCATGTACTAACAATTGTCAAATTCGTCTTCATATGATGATCTCTCACAATGAACTCAATCCCATACTTGAAAATATGATACTAGTTTTGTTCCCTATAGAAAATGGCCTTCCTGTCATACAAGTAAGGACTTCCCAAAACCATCTTGTAAATGTCAAGTGGAACCACGTCTAACTCTAGCTCATCATTGAAACTGGATATGATATCAAACTGTAACTTGCATTGCTTAGTTACCTATACCTGAGAATTATCACAAATCCAACCCAAAGGATAGGGTCTCAGATGAGGCCTAGTTTCCAATCCCAAACTCTGAACAAATTGTTCTGAAATAATATTTACTTGTGATCCACTATCAACACATGTACCAATCTTATTGTTCTTTTAGATAGCACGTAAATGAAACAAGTCATTTCTTTTCCTTCCACCAGGAATTACTTTAGAATTTTCAAAATAAGTACATGAACTAAAACTTGTAATAGAATATTTACCTTTGAATCCCATTGATGTAACCTTAGTTTTATCCTTAGAATCTGATCCAAGATCCTGAACTATGGTCATGGTATTCTCTTTACCCTTTCTAGGTTGAACCCACTTTGGCTTCAATTTTGGATGCAAATTCCAACAAGGCTTCTCATCGTTCCTTTTCTTCTCACAATGAGAACATGTAGGCTTCTTCTCTTCATCCTTCTTCATTGTAGCTATCTTATTTCTCTTCCCTTTTCCCTTCGGCTACTTCTCGAAGTTATGTGGCTTTCCTTTTCTTTTACCACCAGTTCTCTTAGCCTTCTTTCGATCGTCATAAATTTCTTCCACCACAACCTTCATTTCCATGAATGCAGAAAATAATGCATCTTTAGTATCAAAAGTATTTGGATTAGAAGAATCCCCGTCTTTTGTTGAATCCATTTCTTGCTTCTGAAATGCACGTTGCGAACCAATCTCAGGAATGTATTCTTCAAACAATCCTTCACAAAGCTTGAGTTTGGACCTCATAAGTATTCAATTGCAAATACACATTAAAACCATCTCTGATACCACATGATCTGAAAATACCAAACAAGTTATGATACCAACTTTATCTAAAATATCAACAAACTTTGATACCAATTCAGCCCAAAAATCCTTTGATGTCAATTAGTTCATAAATACACATAAACATCCAACCAGATTCAGGAAATTGAAGATCGACTTGACTATTTGAAAAATATCATATGAATGTCTTACTTATCCATAAACTTCATTAACTGATAAATATAACTTGCAGAAATAATGAGTGCCAAAATGGAGAGAAATAGACCTCTCTTATTAATTCTCAAAATGCCAAAAAATGCAATAAATGGGCTTACAATGCCAAATTTTATGTTACTCTTCAATTATGTTGCTAAATCCTATAAATAAAGGTCATTACATAATTCCTCACAAAATTCTGAGAAAAATGAGTATAAACTTGACTATGTTCTGAACTGGTGCTTAAAGACCCCCTTTTGCATGCATAACGAGACTATGGGTCGCATACATGACAAATTGGAATAATAATTTTCATATATAGAATGTTTACAAAAAAATAGACATCACCATTATATTGCTCTCAAAATTCTGAAAAAAATGAGTATAACACCTTATACTTCCCTCTAAGAACTCAATAGCATGCAAAACGAGACAAACCCAAAACTATGAGCACCTCTTGCACATAAAATGAGGAAATATATGCAACTGGAAAGAATTCAAATGTTTCATACCCTTTCATACTCTTTGTATTTCCCTCGGTCCAAGTGATATATTAAATACAACGTGGGCCCTAACTATCCTCTAAAATCTCGACAAACATTTATATTTGATTGTTGGCCTTCCGTAACAAAAGGTGCCCTTGGTGCGTTGGTTAGGGCATTGTTGCATGTGGGAGGAGGTCACGGATTCAAACCCATTGACTTCTCCCCCTTTGGTGCACGATTATATATTTATTGGCATAAACTTTAATATAGTTTGGTGTTTTAATATATACATATAAAGTGGCATACCTTAATGACCCCCGCGAATATAACATGTGGTTACATGGGATTCAAATAAACCATGGGTTGGGGGCTTTATCCCTCGGCCCTCTAACCGTAAAAAAAACCTCCAAAAAACTTAAATATATTTCATTCAATAGTAATATTAAGTCCCATGTGTGTGGCACAATGGAAAAAGAGCGTTAGTTTAGAGTTATAGGAGGTCACGAGTTTGACCCCCCATCGACCCCTATATTTTTTATGAACCTTAACCATAAAGGGCCCATGGGAGACTGACATNCATATAAAGTGGCATACCTTAATGACCCCCGCGAATATAACATGTGGTTACATGGGATTCAAATAAACCATGGGTTGGGGGCTTTATCCCTCGGCCCTCTAACCGTAAAAAAAACCTCCAAAAAACTTAAATATATTTCATTCCATAGTAATATTAAGTCCCATGTGTGTGGCACAATGGAAAAAGAGCGTTAGTTTAGAGTTATAGGAGGTCACGAGTTTGACCCCCCATCGACCCCTATATTTTTTATGAACCTTAACCATAAAGGGCCAATGGGAGACTGACATGTGGCAGTATCTCATTGTCTCCCATTGTTCCACTTGTGAAAACCATGACATGTGTCAATACATTATTGGTTCACTCAGAATTGTACGTTTTCCCTGTCACCTTGCCACATCATCATACAAATCTTCCACATGGCACTTTTTTATTGGTCCACATGGACCCCCAAAAATGTCATTTTTGGGTGACACATGGAAGCCTGTCATGCTTCCAAGATACCATGCTGATGTCAGAATCATGTCACCTATAAGTTGTATGTAATTTTACATATATTTCATGTGGCATCTTGTGGCCTACCACGTGGCACCCCTGCTTTGACTTTTGACATGTTTTGACCAAACTTTGATCAACCATAACATTTACATACGAACTCTGTTTGAGACGATTTTTGCACCGTTGGAAATTTATATCTGAGATCTAGTTAATGATTTTGTTTTCAATATCATTTGATAATATCAAGTTTTAATAATTTTTTATCCTCCTAGATCATATTGGAGCATTCTATATCCTCGTGGATCAACTAGATCTAGAGAAACCATGGAGGGAGAATTCTAGAGAATTTGTGGAGCTAAAGACTAAAGAAGCAAGTTGTAGATATTGTAGAAGAATTGGGATGTCATTCCTGGAGAGTGAATTCCTGTGAGAGTTTCACTAGAGCAATAAGCATGCTTGTTTGTTTTTTCCTAGTATTTTTCCTAGCAATGAGTTCCCTTGAGTTTCCCAGTAGTGATATTCCTAGTTACTTGTGCAAGAGAGACCCTGATAAATGAATGGGATTCTAGATGTATTGAGAGAAGTGAAGGGGTGCATTCAGTGGGTTGGGTAGGTCGAGAGGAAGAGATCTGGTGGAAAATTGGGATAGTTGTAGGAGAATACAAGTGGGTTGTGGGATTTTTCTGAGTTGTGAATGGACAGTGAGAGACGACCCTTTTTTGTGGATTGATAGCCCCAACTCGAGGGTGAATTTATATTGAGATATGGAACAATTTTTTTATGGTTGGGTGGAGTTTCCATCCCATGCAACTAGTTTCATAATTGATTTAAAAAGATAAGTGCTTTATTTGTTTTATGTGTTATATTATGAGCTTAATGGTTGTGCATTCACTCCGTGTTTAGTAAGGAATTATATTCTACATTGTTGAGTTATTTAACTACATTCATGTTGATTTCAACATGTTGTAGATGCATTTCTTAATGGTATCATACAATAGCTAAATCTATGTATAATTCATAGTTGGTAGGCTACATGAATCAGTTAGCAGAAAATTTCTAATTTATGTGTAATTCCACACATAATGGCCCTCAACTGGGCTGGGATATGTTACATTATGGTATCATAGCTTCTAGTTCAAACATTGGGCTTGCATGGGCCATTATTGGTGTGAATTTGGGTGAAATTTATTGTTGCAGAGTTTCCCCTATGATGAATTTGTGAAAAAACGATGAAAAACGAAGTGAAATCCCCAAATTCAAGAGAAGATTCATGTTTAAAATGCCTCATAACCATCGAAGAGAGGTTTAATGGTGTCACTCTATATATTTTGGAGCTAAATTTCACCTTGAAAGTTGAAATTCATGTTTTAATGGTGACCGAAGAAGTCGATGAAGTTTTATGGATTGATGGCCAAGAATGCATTTGATCTTGAGATCAATGGCCCAGATTCATCCTAAATTGCTCAAAAACTTGTTCATTTTTGGTGGCTTGGAAAGTGAAGCAGATCGATGATATGGATTCATTTTCAGCGGTTTTGAAAGTAAATAAGATAGATGTTATGGATTTATTTTCAATGGTTTGGAAAGTAAATCATATCGATGATCAGGAATCATCTTTGTAGATTAGTGAAATTACAGAATCAATGGTCAAGATCATTTTAACTAGAAAATCAATGGCCCAAATTCGTCCTATATTTTGATCGAAAAATGCTAAGAATTGATGTTCAACGAACTCATGAGTAAATTTACTTGTCAAATCAAAATCCATGATTATTGATGGTTGATGATCAAGGGTCGACAAAAAATGGCAAAAGGTTTCATGCATCTGAAGGAAAACATTGATCATTGATGGATGATGATCGAACGCTGATAGAATTAGCAAGGTTTTTAGTTCATCCAATAGAAGTTTCCAATCCCCGATGAAAAATGAAAAAGGGGGATGATGTTCCATGTTATGTTATCATCCACGTGTCATGCCACATCAACCAAATTTCCACATCGACATCCACATGTCATGCCACATCCGCTAGATTTCCACATCAACTTAGTTGCCACATCAGGCAAGAGATGGTCGATGGCCGATGAATGTGGTTTGAAAAAATTGGTAAAAAGGTTCTTTTCCAAGGATATTGTTGATGGTCGATCGTCAATAATTGGGGTTCGAAGAGATTTACGGAAACATTGGTTTTCCAAGAGAGACCACCCTCTTTTGTGGATTCCTAGCCCCATCTCTAGGGTGAATTTCTATTGAGATATGTAACAACAAGTCTATGGTTGGGTGGAACATCTGTCCCAAGCAACTGGTTGCACAACCAATTTAAAAAGATAAGTTCTTTATATATTCTATGTGTTATATTATGAGATTAATGGTTGTGCATTCACTCTATGTTTAATAAGGATTTATATGTTTCCATGATGTGTTATTTGACTACATTTTTGTTGATTTTAGTATACTATAGATGCATTTCATTAATGGTATCAGACAATAGATAAATCTATGTGTAATTTGTAGTTGGTAAGATACAATAATTAGTTGGTATAAAAAAATTAATTTATGTGTAATTCCACACGTAATAGCCCTCAATTGGGCTGGTGTACATCACATAATTCTAGATATCTTGTTGAGGATACTAGTTGTTATGTTGGAATTCCCAAATACTTATTGAATATTGATTGATGGGACATAAAAAAATGAAGCCTACCTATCATCATTGGCATTCCCCCTTGTCAAGTGTAAGGTGAGAAGTATGTGGAAGGGAACCTAGCTTCATATTTTGTATTCTTTTGTTCTTCAATGGTTCATCACTATATATGGTGGATTTTGGTGGACTATTGACCATTTTGACTTGATTAATTTTGTGGTTTAGGTTGACCACTAAACATTTTGATTTCATCAATGTACTCCTGCTATTGAGTGCAAGAGAACACATTTATATTTGACTCATAATTCAATTTAAACGACATGTAGAATTGGACCCAATCATGCCCAAAATATTAAACTATAACCATTGTTTGAAATCCTTCTACTTTTGTGATTTCTCCACACAAATGTATCTTTACTTGTGTTTTAACTATAGAATAATACATATGCAAATTCTTGACTAGTTCATTCTATTGTCAAGAACTTATCCAATCATAATGGTTTTTTTTATTTTTATCCTTCTTCCTCTTTTCACATTTATTTCAAAAATGATTTTTCTTCCCATAATGAAGACACATATCGAGATTAAAAAACTGTGTCTCCATATGACCAAATCGATGAAAATGTTGGCTCTCAAGTTTTTCCTCAATATGATTATCATCAACTCTATCATTAACCTCGTTAACTTCTACATTAATTTATGGATTCTTCAAAATTTTATCAAGAAATCCTGCACTCATAAACTGAACCGAAATAAAGTAATCTAGAATATGAAAGTTGCTTCCTTTGTCATATCCTAAGACATGATAATTCTTGTTGAATTTCATTTCATCCCAATATCATACAATCATATTGGAAATATCATTTTGATTTTTTTCATAAATATTTTATTTGATAACTTCAAATTCACTTTTATTGTTGTTGCTATCACTTTGTTCTTCTACTTGTGACTCATCTTCAACAAAACTTTCCTTTATCAATTCAATGTATGATTCCTTCTCATGACCAGCTAAGGAGTAATCAGTCATATGATTTGTTGTATCTATATCAATTATTAGTTCATGCATATCACAAGTAAGATCAACCATTTGCATTATATAATCAGTGTCACAAGTTGTATTAACCTTTTGTATGAGGTCATTTTTTGCACATTTTGCATCAACAATGTTTGAAATTGGCTTCTCCTTTTCAATTACTTTTAGTTGAAGTGCTTCAATCAATCTATCACTGAGATCAATTTTATTCTTGTGAATATCAATGAATCAATTATCCAATTCATGTAAGGAGACTTGTAATTCTTTAATTTCTTGAATAGAATTTTGAAAATTCTTTCCTCCTATACCCATTTTTTATTTGTCATGTTCACCTGCTTATTTGTTTTCTTATGAGTCATGATTGATTGATTCTAACAATACTAGGGTGTTGGGTACTATTGATAATGCACCCCAAAGTATGATTTTACAATGATTTGATGTTGATTAAAAGTAAATTCCTTATTCAATTTTAGGTAGGTCTTTATGACATTTTTGCACAAAGGGGTTGCAACTCCATAAATTTTATAATTAAATCCCTCAACCAACTATTGATTCAAAGAGAATGTTGTTCTTGATGGATTTATGATTTTCCACTTAGTATTAATTCTTTTGAAACGACATAAATTGTTTACTTCTTTACAAAGATGATAAGTTAACTTAATTGTTGCAATCACATTACATTGTATGCACTTAATTATTAGACGATCATTTATTCTTGCGTTGTTTTCCAAATTAAATATGAGTGCCAAAAAAAATAGAGACCATTAAGAATTTGAAAGAAAATCATCCACCATTTCACAAGTGCAAATTACCTTAGAGCCCCTTATTTAGATTTCATGACATGTCTAGGACACACCTATGACCATGGAAAAATTAATATTTTTGTTTATTTTACATGATTACACTTTCCTTTTACAAGATGAAAGGGTAGTCCTTTTGGCTCTGGCAAGAGACCTCTCTTAATTCTTCCTTTTAAAAGTTACAAAAATATGACCCACCTCCTTTTCACTATTTTGAAAAATTCTCTTAGCTTCCTCCTAAAAAAAAACCCATTCTTTTTCAATTTCAATGAGGACATGAGACCTATAAAGAATTGAAAACATAGAAAAAGATGTGAAAAGATTAAAGATATTGTAATACAAATGACTACTATTAAAAACCAAGGCACTTAGGAGGAAATGTGTTGTCTCATCCCTTCTTGTTCCCTGAAGCACTAGAAAACGTTATAGCTAGATAATTATGGTGATCGTCACTAGATTAATAATATATGGAATTTTGGTATCCTTATATTTATTTGAAAGCTATATTCATGTTTTTGTATGCATATTTCACGTCTATAGTGAATATCTAAACAATTGAAGCTCAATTTCAATGTATCGAGGAAATTATAAGATAATAGGGATCTTATGGTACTAAAACCATGCTTAAGAATAAAAACATTTTTGGACATATGTTTATAGTGAGAGGGGGGGGTGGTGAATCAGTACAAGATACTCTTTAATTTAAATGAACATTCATAAATCATTCATTAACTTTAAAATAATAAATGCATGTAAACTCAAATCACAATACACATAGTTTAATTTGGAAACCCTTGTGGTAGAAAATTGCAAAAAATTATCTTTATAAATGTCTATAGGCACCAAACTATTGTTACAAATATTGTAGAAACCAACCTAATAGAGACACCAATATCATCAGCTAAGAACCAACTCAGTAAGATATTGTGTAGGCACCAACCTACTGGAGACACCAATCTCCTTAGTTGAGCACCAACCCAGTAAGACCTGCATAGGTACCAATATAATATATTCATACACATAGTATTTTCTACTTCACATGCATGCTTCATAATTCATGCATTTCACATCATCATTATACTCTTAACTTTCATGCTCCAATGCCTCTCCTTGATTCATACCCCATACATAGATTCAAACCCTAATCAAATTTATCCTTCATTCCTTGGAGAACCTCATATCATCATTCCTAGAATATAAACATAGATTGAAGAATCACAAATTCAAAATAATGCACTTTAATGCATCATAGACATCAACCCTTCATAATGCACCCTTAAAATTCCAAGAAAACTCCTCTTGCGCACCTTTAGACCCCAAGAATACTCCCTATATGCTCTTTCACACCTGATATATATTTTACGCACTTGTACTTTCTCTTCTTACTTGGATGCTCTTCAAATGTGCATATATATATTGTATTTATAGTGTTTATTCATTCACTTATGGGGTCAACTTGCAAAATTGGCTAGGCCAACCTGTACATTTGGTTGGGTTGTCATGAAAAAATATTTCATATCTCCTCATTCCTATGGAGTTAAAGGGAGTTTCATATACCACTGAAAAGGTATAGGAATAATATTTTCAACCATATAACCTATGCTCCCATTCAAGATAGGTATGTAGAGTAAAAATTCCTTCAAAGATAGGGTATCCAAACTGAACATCAAAAATCCAAAAACAATATTTCCAACAATATCCATCTTGCAATATTTATCTTGGACATCTGCAGTCTCCCTGTGTCTTTGAAATCAATGACAACAATATTTCGTACAATATCCCCCTTTGTCATTGATGGAAACCCTTAGTCGATTCTGTAATAATCCCCTATTTGAAACTCTCCTTGTGTATGCAATTCCTCCTTTGTTTGCAACTTCTCCCCCTTTGACATCAATGGCAAAGGGATGCTGTAATATCCCTAGGCCGAACCCAATTGTAATGTAAATGAAAATGTACTTACGTTGGTGAGTTGTTTGATATCATTTTTGTATGCACCTTTCATGGCACAGTGCGCTCATGTAATGCGTAGTAAAATGAGGAAGTGTGCACATTCCAGGATACCGTGCACAACAACTTAAGTGCACGTGATTTTGAGGCCAGTGAGCCTTTGTGTATATGTTGTGTTTTATAGGTTGGTGAGATAGTTTTGTGATTATTAGGCCAAAGAGCCTAGATGTCAAAGGTCAGTGCACCTACTTTTGTATATGTCTCAGCATTAGTATAAAATACATCGATGCACGCAGACCAACCATGATAAAGGAGTATGGGGGACTAAACTCCACTAGTTAGGGAAAGGGTGGGGGCTAAAAGTTAAGGAAAATGGGCTAAGCCAAGGAGCTTAAGCCAAACAGAAATATTATATTAATATTTCTTAATGTATAAAGTATGGATAATTATTTTATCCTAAGTTATAAAGATGGGGACAAGTGGGCCAAAGTAGCTCCCAACATGACAAGTGTCAAGTTGGGGACATGCATACATATTGTTTGGAATTAGTTCATTTCAGAGAATTCTATCCATCATTCAGTGATCCATTGAGCCATACCAGGAGCATTCACTCATGTAGTGAGCTATCCTCCATACTTCCTATCACTGTATCTAAACCTGTATCCATAGCCATACTTGTTGGTGTAGTTGGTTAGCTTGGGAGATGGAATGAAGAAGCGGGTTATCAGGCCCGTGGGATACTGAAGAGGCGGGTTGTTAGGCCCGCGAGAAATTATCTGGGTGAGACAATTGTTGGGAATTGATTTCTTGAAGGTGATAAACTGCAACTATAGGGCTCTTAGAGTTCTTGTCTAGCATGTTGCTAAATCTTGGAAAGGAAGTGGGGCAACCGAAGGGTTGTTGAGAAGAGAAGGGGAACACTTCCTAGGGTGGGACATGCATGTGGGGAATGAGGGACTCTAGGATGTTAGTTTGTGTTGGAACCTGTGATAAATTCTTTCCTATTGTCTATGAACCATTAGCCTAGCTAGGAATCCCTTTACCCGGGTGGAGTTTAGTCCTATCTTGGGGGTGACCCACTGCTGAGAGTGATGAGTAGTGTGTTCTAACGCTAGGAGGTTCGTGGAAGGTCTGCATGTAGTTGATGATATTGTTACCAAGATAAGTGTCAACTGTGTGATAACATTACATGCTGCATTGTTATTTACGTGTGTATTTTGATGGGTTTATCTTATGTGTGGTTATAACTGTCTTTATATTTATGGTTATTTCTTGTATACATTGCATGTATATGTTTACTATTATTTCAGTATGAATACGTGCATTTACGAAATATATTTGTTTGTTTACGTTTTATATATAATGTTCCGCAAGAGTTCTGTGTGTATATATTTTAATTGCATGGAGTTCGAAATTTTTTATGTGGCATAGCTCAGTTGGATGTTGGGTATGTTACAGTATGTTCTGTAGGGAGAACAATTTTTTTTTCTGGAGTAGCATACCTCAACGTGGGTGGCCGGGGATGTTACAATATGGTTTTCGAGCTTTAGTTTTCAACACTGAGCTTGGATGGGCTGAGAAAGTTGAGTTAAAGAGAAATTTCACAGAGGATTGATTTCGAGGTGGCCAAATTTCAATTTGTAGAGACTCCATGGTAAAAAGTAACAACAATTGGGAGGAATTGGGAAAAAACCCCAATTTATGTTGTTAAATTCATGGGAAAATCAAGAAATTCGGCCAAGTGGTGAGATATTCTTGAGTTAATATATGTTCTAGCAAATTCAGACCTGGAATTGGTCTAATTTGAAGTTACAGTGATGCCATGACAGATGAAGCGAGTTTTGTAATTAAAATTCTCAATTCGTGAATTGAGTGTGGGAAAATTCATTCCAGAAATGTCAACCCACAATGATTTGTTGTTGCATAGGTCAAATTGGTGCTAACATGGTGAAATTGAAAAAATTTCATAGTTGCAGAAGGTCTGCAGTGGAATTCACGAGGAATTGATGCACATAAAAATAAATGTGCGTAGGTGGGCGCACTAAAAATGCATGATGCGCAGTGAAAGTATTGTGATAGGTAAAATTCGGCACTGTGCAACAAGATGTGGGTGTGTTGGTACACGCGCTAAATTTTGGCACCACGCAGAAAAATGTGGGTGTGTTGGTGCACATGCTAAATTTTGGCACCGCGTGGAAAAATGTTGGTGTGCGGTTACACGTGCTAAATTTTGGCGCCGCGTGGAAAAATGTTTGTGTGGGGGTGTGCATGCTAAATTTAGCATTGTGCGGTGTGCATATGCATAATAAGGTGTGAACGGTGTACACACACATAATAATGGCATGCGTTGTGTGCGCAGTATTGGCAGAACGCAAAGGAGTTTGGTTGGTGCGCACGCAATGTGGGTATATGTTGTCGTGCGACAGTTTAGTTAATGGTGCACGTAGAATATTGGTGTGTGGTGGAGGCATACTAAAACTTTGGAATGTTGTAGCACATAGGGTGAAATGCATGCATCATATAATCACGCAATACAAAAATTGCGTGCAACAAGTAATAGTGAAAGAACCAAAACTGCGCCTGGTGGATATTAGCGCGCGACACAAAAATAGTGTGCGCCAGTTATTAGCGTGATAGAGAAGTGATGCAAAATGTTTATAGGTGCGTGGAGCATGAATTACCTTGTGTTGTTGTTGTGCATGCTAAATATGGGCATACAAGTTGAAATTTGTGTGCGCAAAGCCATTTGGAGGGTGAACAACAACATAAAACCAACGATTTTCTGCGATGTTTTATGTCATTTGAATGTCATCTTTTTGTAGCGCGTTTTTGAGGCACGGGAGTAGTCAATGGAAATATATTGAACTGTAGAAGACATCCCAAGAGATCAATTAAATTTTTGGGCATGTTAAAAATGTTTAATATGGAAAATAAGGTACCTGTAGCATTCCAGACCAAAAACACGAATTGGCCTAGAACTTCAACATGTTGTAACTAGCAGCCCAGAACCAAGAAAATGGTCAAACTTGGACAGAATGTCCATAATATGTATACGAAGAAACCCAATGGATCTCCCATGAAAAAAAAAATCCAATGGAGTAGGTGCAAAAATGCATAATTACAGCGTAGAGTTGCGCCAAGTTGACGTGTGAATAGAAAAATTAATGAGCAATTTTCAAATAACCATAAATTTCTTCTCGAGACTCGAAATTGAGCATGGGAGAAGGCATTGGAATCTAAATATACAACCAGAAAATTGATCTGGGAATTTAATTTTCCAAAAAATCAAAAGAAATAATATGATATATTATTGAACCAGAATGGTTCATATTTTCATGAAATTGTTTAAACAATTAGCCTGACAAAGTTTTGTTGGCTACACATTTTACAGAGTTAACAACAACTAGATCAGAAAAGGATCAAAACAGATTCCAGAGAAATGGATGATGCACAAGGAAATTACAGCCAGGAATATGAGATTACAGGGATGGATGTCCATTTGGGCATTGAAGGAACAAACTCCAATGGACATGGAGAAGGAAGGGATGAAAACATGAATATGGTAGAGACCATTAAAAATTTGCAGAAGTATTTCCAAAGCCATAAAGATGATAATGAAAGGATTATGAGAGCCAAGGAGTAGCAGGATGACTTCAACGTGAAGTTAATGCAAAGCTTGAATAGAATAGAAAAGAAACTGGATAAGGAGAGCGGATCAATCAAATAAGGAAGTCATAGGTATCCCGATGAGAAAAGAAGAGCAAGAAGTGTTAGCATGCATCACTTTCACTCCCCGAGAAATTCCAATAAGAGGGAACACAACAGCTCAAGTCCATCCCCTGTCAAGAATCATAAGGGGTCTGGGGTGGATGAGCTATGAGGAGAAATGAACAAAATCAAACCTCCTACATTTGATGGTGAGCACAAAAAGGATGAATATGCAGAGACATGGCTGTTGGGCATGATAAAGTATTTTCAATTGCATAATTATTCTTCTCATGCAGAAGGTAGAATCGTCATCTATAAACTCAAGGGAAAGGCATCCATGTGGTGGGATCATCTTGTGCAAGTACAACACATTAAAGAGAAAAGTGTTAATTGGAGAGAATTCAAGAAGTATTTTGATAAGAAATACTTGACTAAGAGATACTATGACAAGAAAATGAAAGAGTTATTTGAACTCAAGATTGGGAGTATGAACATAGATGAGTATGAAAGAAGGCTTTTAGAACTATTGAAGTATCTTTCTTTCATCAAGGATGAGACAATTAAGATTCAGAGGTATTTGAGTGGATTGCCATCATTTATCAATGACAAAATACAATGTGATGATCCCAAGATATTGGAGGAGACCATAAGGTGAGCTAAATGCCTATATGATCAGCAAAAATCAAGGCCAACTTTCCGAAAATCTTGGGAAGACAAAAATAAATTTAATATGGATCAGAGGAAGAAGGGAACTAAGCCACCATTCTTTAGAAATAATACTCAGGGACAACAAACTTCTAGAGAACCAATAATGATTGAGATAGGGGGTCAAAGGCCAAGGCAGCTACCTATTCAATGATGGGGTTGTAAAGGAGATCATATGTTCAGAGATTTCCCTCGTAGAGGTGAAAAAGTGAGGATTGTCCATAATGTACAACATGCTGAAATAGTGGAGGACATGGGCATAAATGTAACAAGGATATATGCAGCCCTGGACAACAAGAAAGAATATTATCAATCACATATGATTGAAGTGGAAGGTATGATAAACAACCAAACCATTTCTATTTTAATTGATTCAGGAGCTAGTCATATTTATATAGATCCTAAGATGGTGGAAAGTTTTCATTTGCCAAGAAGAAAGCATGGAAAATCTTGGTTGGTGTAGATGGCTACTGGAGCCAAAATAAAATTTAATTAGATGATTAAGTCATGTCTTATGGATATGAATGGACTGAACACCGGGGCAGATTTGAACATCTTGACTTTAGGTTCCTATGACTGTATAATTGGGATGGATTGGTTGGACCAAAATAATTCTATCCTAGAATATAATAACAAGACATTTACTTTCTTGGATGAGGAAGGGAGCCTAAGAAAATTTCATGGAACTCCCAGGGAAGTAACCATCAAAGAAATTTCAGCATTGCAGCTGAAGAAATGTTACAAAAAAGGGTGTCAAATATTTGCAGCACATATGGAAGAGACACATAAAGATAAGGTGCCAAATTTGGAAGATCATGCAGTCTTGGAAGAGTTTGAAGATATGTTCAAGGAGGTAATAGGACTATCACCAAAGAGAGATATTTATTTCTCTATAAATTTAATGCCTAGAGCATCTCCAGTGTCAAAAAATCCTTACAGAATGAGTACACCATATTTGAAGGAGTTGCAAATGTAGCTTGAAGAAATTCTGAAGAAGGGGTATACATGCCCAAGTGTGTCACCTTTGGGTGCCCCAGTATTGTTCATGAAGAAGAAAGATGGGACATTAGGATTGTGCATTGATTTCAGACAACTGAATAAAGTGACTGTAAAGAACAAGTATCCTCTGCCAAGGATTGATGAACTCTTTGATCAATTGAAGGATGCAAAGATATTTTCAAAGATAGATCTTAGGTTAGGATACCATTAGGTAAGGATTAAAGAGGAAGATATCAGCAAGACTGCATTCAGGACAAGGTATGTTCATTATGAGTTCATAGTGGTGCCATTTGGGTTATCAAATTCACTAGCTATTTTCATGTGCTTAATGAATGGTGTTTTTCGAGAATATTTAGACAAGTTTGTCATTGTCTTTCTAGATGACATTCTTATATATTCTAATTCATAAGAAGAGCATGAGAATCATTTGAGAATGGTGTTGAAAGTATTAAGGGATCATCAGTTGTATGCCAAGTTGAGCAAGTGCTCATTTTATCAGAAGAAAATTGATTATTTGGGACATATCATTTCAAAGGATGGGATGGCAGTGGATCCTGAGAAGATAGAAGCCATTAGAGAATGGTCAGT
The DNA here is from genome assembly GCA_010110895.2 of Picea sitchensis. Classification (NCBI taxonomy): domain Eukaryota; kingdom Viridiplantae; phylum Streptophyta; class Pinopsida; order Pinales; family Pinaceae; genus Picea; species Picea sitchensis. The sequence continues at coordinate 62,569 of SNQJ01S0045167.1, read as the reverse complement.
GCCAAAGAATTTGACAGAGTTCAGATCATTCATGGGCCTTGTAGGTTACTATAAGATATTTATTGAAAGATTCTCAAAGATTTCATTCCAAATCACTTCCTTGCAAAGAAAGGGTGTGAAGTTTCAGTGGACATTGTATTGTGAAAAGAGTTTCCAACACTTTAAACAATTATTAACAAGTGCTCCAATAATAAGAATTGCAGACCCAAATGAAGACTTCATTATATGCACATATGCATGTAAAGAAGGAATTGGTGGAGTCCTTAGTCAAAATGGGTTTGTTATATGTTATGAGTGTTGAAATTAGTTCATAGATTCACTAAATTATACCCAGATTTCAACCTCCAATTAAGTTATCACAACCTAGCATTAATTCTTTTACTAGTTGCACTTAATGAGCAGAAACACTAAATAAAGTAGTTCTGAAACTGAATCTGTAGTGGAAATACATTCTAACAGTGGACAAAATATCCATAAAGCACCATGATAAATTCTGGGTAAAACCCCAAGAAGAATAACACAGAAAATGTGACAAATTGAGGAGAAAGTTTCTTAATCATCTTTAGGAAAATTTCTGAGTTACAACAATAACTTTAAATCAACATTTATCATCTATACTCTCACTCTCACTGAAAAAAAATAGCATATAAATCCATAGTGACATAGTCTAAAATCAAAAACTGAATTCCTATACAATTTGTATGGACTGTACAGCCACCAATATCAAAAATATGCCTCAGTTTTTGTACCTAGAAAAAGGTACAGATCTGTACCTTGTTGTACGGATTTGTTTTCTACAGTAATACACCTAGAAATTCATTCCAATACGCAACATAAATTTATGTGCTAACTGTAGCTGCAAAACCCAACATAAAATGTTGTACAACCACCTCCAATCCGTACTGTATGGATTTTTGGCTGTATGGCCTCCTCTTTAATGCTGAAATTGTCTAGAAGTGCATGCCAACCCTCCTAGGGATGTGTGCCAACTTTTGGCTATTGAAACTCTTTCCCTCCAAGAAAAGAAACTTCCTTGGGATGCGTGCCCCTTCAATCTCCCTCAATTTCTCCTCAACAAGTGCGCCCTCATATCCTAACGAGCTACCTTTTATCAATTTTGACTTGTAACTCCTCTAACCCTTGATCTCCCTCAAGTGAATCTTCAGTTACTCTTGAGATCAACAATCACAATTTAATCATTTGTTGAGATCACATTAATTAATAAAGTGACCAATAACATCATAAAGTCACTTTTACATTTCGAAATTAAAAGACTCAACTTTAAAAAATCACTTTATAATTATAAAGTCACTAGGAGATAATTTGCTTGGTCACTTCCTCATGCTGAGCGCTGCCAATGCAGAAGTACCTCCAAGCTACCAAATCTCAACAATGAATCAAGAAAGTTGAAGGAGCATGAAAGACACTATGCCACTCATGATTTGGAGTTGGCAACCATAGTGCATGCCTTGAGGAAGTGGAGACMCTACCTCATGGGGAAAAGGTTTGAACTGAGGACAGACCATAATGGTCTGAAATATTTATTTGATCAACCAACTCTAAATGCTAGGCAAAGCAGATGGTTAGAATTTCTAAGTGAATATGACTTTGATATAAAGCATATCAAGGGGAAAGAGAACAAAGTGGTTGATGAACTCAGCAGAAGAGTGCATGAAATGCATGCTACATCCATTAGCATGTACCAATCATATTTGAGACACAAAATTTTAGAGGTTGCCAAATCAGATTTGCAATATAAGGTATTAGTGGGAAATTACGACAAGGTAATTTGCAGCACAAAATTGAAGAATACAAGCTAGATAATGATGAAATTCTCATGTACAGGGGCAGAATTTATGTACCAAATTCTCATGAATTGAAAAATATGATATTGAAAGAAATGCATAATGTACCTTATGTTGGGCACCCAGGTTATCAGAAAACTATTATAGTTGTCAAGATCCAATATTATTGGTCGGGAGTGAAGAAAGAAGTTGTTGATTTTATTGCCAAATGTTTGGAATGTCAAAAGGTAAAGGATGAGCATAGATACCCAGCTAGTTTGCTACAACCATTACCCATTCCTGAGTGGAAATGGGAAGTTGTAACAATGGATTTCATCACCAAACTTCCCAGAACAAACAAACAACATGATTATATCATGGTAGTGGTGGATAAGCTTACTAAAGTTGCCCATTTTATTCTAGTTAAGCTCACTCACAAGGCAGACCACATTGTTGATGTTTATATGAGAGAAATTTCTAGATTACATGGCATACCCAAGACAATTGTGTTTGACAGAGATCCAAAATTTACCTCAAAATTTTGGAAGGGATTATTTAATGTATTTGGAACAAAATTGAGTTTTAGTACAACTTATCATCCAGAATCAGATGGACAAACAGAGAGGGTGAATCAAATGATTGAATATATGTTGAGGATGTATGTGATGGATAAACCATCAAAATGGGAATACTACCTACACTTGGTATAGTTTTCTTATAACAATGTGTACCAAACATATCTAAAGATGATCCCATTTGAGGCAGTTTATGGAAGAAAGTGCAACACACTAGTAAGTTGGGATAACCCAACAGATAGAATAGTGGTTGGGCCATATTTTCTCAGGGAAATGGAGGAGCAAATGATAAAAATAAAGAAAAATTTAAATCCTTCCCAAGACACACAGAAAAGTTGTGTTGGTAAAGGAAGAATTCATAGGGAAATTGTTCAAAGTTGGCAGCTCGCTATTGTGGGCCATTTGAAATCTTAGAAAGGATTGGTCGAGTAGCTTATATGATTACATTGCCTACATCTATGTCTATTCATAATTTATTCCATGTATCATTGCTCAAGAAATATATACCTGATGCTAATCATGTTATTGATTGGAATGTGATTCAGGTGGAGCAAGAAGGTGCTTTCCAAGTGCATCTGGTACGCATTTTGGACCAAAAAATCAAATAGCTTCGGAATCGAGCCATAGGGCTTGTAAAGGTCCAATGGACCTGGTACGGTCCTGAGGAAGTTACTTGGGAGCATGAGGATGCAATGTGGGAAAAATACCAACATATATTTTAGGATTTTTGAAATTTTGTTATGTATGAGTACATAATGCACTAAGGATAGTGCATAAATAAGGGGAGGGGATTGTAATATCCCTAGGACGAACCCAATTGTAATGTAAATGAAAATGTACTTAAGATAGTGAGTTGTTTGATATCATTGTTTTATGCAACTTTCATGGCATAGTGCATGCATGTACTGCGCAATAAAATGAGGAAGTATGCACATTCTAGGATATTGTGTGCAACAACTTAAGTGTGTGTGATTTTGAGGCGAGGGAGCCTTTTTATATATGTTGAGTTTTATAGGTTGGTGAGTTAGTTTTGTGATTATTAGGCCAGAGAGCCTATATATCAAAGGCCAGTGAACCTACTTTTGTATATGTCTCGGCATTAATATAAAATACATCGTTGCGCGTAGACCAACCACGATAAAAGAGTACGGGGGACTAAACTCCACTAGTTAGGGAAAGGGTGGGGGATAAAAGTTAAGGAAAAGGGCCTAAGCCAGGGAGCTGAAGCCAAAAAGGAATATTATATTAATATTTCTTAATGTATAAAGTATGGATAATTATTTTATCCTAATTTCTAAATATGGGGACAAGTGGGCCAAAGTAGCTCCCAACATGACAAGTGTCAAGTTGGGGACATGCATACATATTGTTTGGAATTATTTCATTTCAGGGCATTCTATCCATCATTCAGTGATCCATTGAGCCATACTAGGAGAATTCACTCATGGTGTCATCTATCCATCATCTGAACCTGTATCTATAGCCATACTTGTTGGTGTAGCTGGTTAGCTTGGGACCTGGACTGAAGAAGCGGGTTTTCATGCCCGCGGGATATTGAAGAGGTGGGTTGTCAGGCCCATGAGAAATTATTTGGGTGAGAGAATTGATGGGAATTGATTTCCTGAAGGTGTTAAACTACAACTACAGGGCTCTGAGACTTCCTGTTTGTCCTATTGCTGAAGCCCATAAAGGAAGTGGGGCAGCTGAAGGAATGTTGAGTAGAGAAGGGGCACACTTCCTGGGGTGGGATAGGCATGTGGGGAATGAGGGATTGTAGGTTGTTAATTTGAGTTGGCACCTATGATAGAGTCTTTCCTTTTGTCTATGAACCATTAGCCTGGTTAGGAATCCCTTTACCCAGGTGGAGTTTAGTACCAGCTCGGGGGTGACCCACTGTTGAGAGTGATGATCAGTGTGGTCTAAGGCTAAGAGGTTCATGGAAGTTTTTCACGTAGTTGGTGATATTCTTACCAAGATAAGTGTCAACTTTGTGATAAAATTACATGTTGCATTGTTATTTATGTGTGTATTTTTATGGGTTTATCTTATGTGTGGTTATAATTGTCTTTATATTTATGGGTATTGCTTGTATATGTTGCATGTATATGTTTACTGTTATTTTAGTATGAATCCGTGCATTTAAAAAATGTATTAGTCTGTTTACATTTTATATATAATGTTCCGAAAGATTTTTGTGTGTATATATTTTAATTGCATGCATTTCAAAAAATTTATGTGGCATAGCTCAGTTGGATGTTGTGTATTACAATATGTTCCGCAGAGAGAACGAAAGCGTTCTCTAGAGTAGCATGCCTCGGCGTGGGTGGCTGGGATGTTACAGATTCCCCCCCTGAGCTTCTGCTTCCCTCTATTGACGATATGAGAGGGATGCCACTTCCAGATTCCATTTACTTGTCCCATATAGCATTTTTCTCGTTTGACTTCATAGAGAATGTATACATTTCTCGGGGTTTTGTTTTCATTTTCCACTAATCTTCCCAAAGCTTCTTTCCTTATCTCATATCCTTTAGAATGAAATGTGATTTTGTAACCTTGATCACACGTTTGATTGACACATATAATATTTTGTTTTAACGCTTCAAAATACAATACATTTTGTGTTTTAGTATTTCCATTATCAATACTAGCGATACCTTTTCCAACTATCCTTGCAGAAGCATTATCCCCAAAGGTAACACTGCCTCCTTTTTCTTCTTTTAAGATGAGAAATTTATTCTAATCCCTAGTAATGTGATTTGAACATCCACTATCAATGTACCACTGGATTCCTTTGTCTTGAGCATACAATGCAAGTCCACATTCTTCCTTATTTGGTTATTCTTGCTTCCTTTTCCACACCTTTGTGTATTCTTCTCTATTCTTGGTAAGAACATATTCTTCCATGTTTTGTTTAGGAGACTTTATCATGTTTCTTCTACAGTCACGTGCTATGTGCCCATATTTATTGCACTTATAAAATTCAGTACTGTAATCAAGTAGGGGAGGAAATGAATTGTAGTTTCTATCAACAAACCCATGAGAAATTTTGGTTTTGTTTCTCACATAATCATTCTTTGAGGTCTTATAAGAACCTATATTTTTTTTCTAACATGGTCACTTATTTTATAATATCTACAATTTATTTCTTTATGACCAAAATTATTGCAAGACAAATAGTAGCCAAGGAAGAGATTTTGATATTGGGTTGTGAAAGGCCTTCTTGGTGGAACAACTCTTCTAAACTCAGTCTTGTTGTTATTGTGAGAAGAATCAAGTTTCCCCTAGTCATAATTTCCTTTCCTATTGTTTCTTTCATTGTTGATGGATCCTTTGAGAATGTTATCATATCTATTAGGATTTTATTCAGGATTATTCTTATTCTCATCATAGCGAAGACCAGTCTTGATGAATCACAACCTTTGGAAACTGAGGATCACATTTAAAGTTTTAGTTCTCTTTTCAAACTTCAACTAAGAATTTGACTTCTTCAATTCCTCATTTAATGAGATAACCTCATACTCTAACTTATCACATGTTTATTCCTTTTCTTTGAGATAAATTTTCACCTATTATTTTATTCCTTTTTCTTCTTCTAGTTGAATCTTTAGGCTGATAATTATCTTCTCTATGTTTTCAAGATCATGATCCTTCTTTCCATGTTTCGAAAATTGATCCTTGTTGGATAGGAATTTTGGATAAGTTTTGGGATTTGTGCCATAATAATAAAAGGGAGTTAGAAGATGGACCATAGTGCACGAGGGGAGCAGAATTTAAGAAGTCATAGCACATGACAGAAGGAAGCGCAATGAAGCGGCACACAAAAGATGGAAAGTAGTTAGGATTTTGGGACATTTTGTCCACATCGTAACAATCTTAGACCTATTTTGATGTATAAATATGTAAAGGGTCAGGGTATATAGAGGGTTCGAAGAATGAGAGGTTATTGTGCATGAATTGAGTTTTTGGCTAAGTGTTCGGATGTTATGACTGAGGTTTTTGGGAGTAATCTCGCATTGCATCAGAATGACTAGGAAGGTTTGGGTAATGTTATTGTTGCATCTTCTGTAAGTGCAGTGTGCAGCTGTAAGAAAAATATGAATGACTAATATAAGAAGCCAACCGTTGTGGAAAAATACCAAGTTGGGTGAACCATGTTAAACCCTTGTGTCATGATGTGTTGTTTTTTGTATGTTATGATGTTTATTGTTACCATGCAATAATGAGAAACGCTTAAGTATGTTGAATATGTCATTCATATATGTAGTTATAATGTTGCACATTGAATTAACTGGTAAATGAATGAATGTTAAGTGGGATAATATAGTGTATAGAATATATTGAGTGTTAATTAATGAAAAATTCACACATGAGTAGATGGTTAGTAAGAATATGTTGAATTCCATGTTTCCCCTCATCACTACAAAAACTTGGTTCCTGCAACCCCTTTAGATGCCTCAGTGAGACTTCACTTGCTTGCAGGTGATTCCTAAAGGGATGGTGTCTAAGGGTTTTGTTGGTATGTTATGTTTGAACTTTGGGTCTTCCCACTGTGTTCCAAAAAATGGTTATGTTGTTGGGACCGAGATATGTAATTGAGAGGAATGTTTTGGAGGCCGTATAAGTAAGAAATCACAAAATCGATAGAGAGGAAGAAATGAGAATTTTCCAGAGAAAAGAATAGGAACCCACGACTCAATGGCGAACAATGGTTGCAAAGGTATGTGTTCACAGATATTCATGAAATATTCTTTGGTGAATTTCCAATCATTTTGACTAAATGGTTAGAAAGGATAGTGGATAATGTTGGAAGATGCCAAGTTGAGGCTTCGAGAAATTGGACCCCTAGATTGATCAGCTAGTTGAATACAATAAGTAATAAAGTTTCTCGCACAAATGATTTTTGGTTGAATAGTGTATTGGGGGTTACATTAAAGAGTTTGCAATAGATTGTACCCAGTATTATAGTGTTGTAGAGAGGGAATTATTCAAGGGTCCATGCAAAAGATATTTGATTGCACTATCTACCTAGATAAAGATGTTGTTGTGCAACAAGAATCTCATGAAGATGGAATCTGATTGCTAAGTGCCTTCATGCACATAGGAGTATTGGGGGATGACCAGAGGATGGTATGAGAGAGATGAAAAGGATGAATAAGGATCATATGGATTGAATATGTCTAGAGAGGAAGATAGTGACTTAGACAGAGAGGTTGGAGTATTTCACTGTGGGAATTGGTTTAGATATAATAAGATGGAGACTATGGTTGAGAGAGAAGAGAAACACATAGTGGTTAAGAAAAGAGGCCCCTACTCTATACTTCGTATCACACCATATAGAGAAAGGAGAGGATCCTCAGTACAATCCATCAGAAGAAGGGAGTCCATCTCATATTAGAATATGTTCCGAACCCGCAAACCCATGTGTGTCACCTAGATTTGAAGAAGAAACTGAAACTGTGTCGAAAGAAATTGTAGTTAGTGGAGGAAGTCAAAATATTTGTCAGAATAGTGGAAGTAGCATAGTGAACTAGATTCATTCAGCATCACCAATGGTAAGTACTGCATATAATACAATGGCATGAATATATCATACATTAAGAATTCCATAGTTCTAGGGAGCAGGGTCAGGAGACTTGGAGCAACATCTATTAGTATGCGACACGATATGGACTGCGAAGAATGTCCAGGATGAGGCAACAAAGATTGTGCAATTAGACATGAAGTTCAGAGGTCATGCACTATTATGGTACATGAAGTATCAAACTACTCTATCGACAGGACAATCTCATAAATTAGTAGAGATTGGACAATCTTTGTTAAAGGAATTTCGGAAGCCAAAATCCAAGTCATAGTATATCACAGAGATGAAATAAATTAAGCAAGTACAGAATGAGATAGTTTGGGATTATGATAAGAGATTTAAATATGTGATGGTTATATTAAAATTTCAGATACCTGATGAATAACATAAAGAATGGTTTATTGTAGGTCTGTTTCCACACATTTGTTGTCTGTTGACATAGAAAAAGGCCACATTGCAACCAGAAGCATTATAAATTTCGATGAAGTTAGAAGCATCTCTTGTAGGAGATGACACATGAATGGAATAGTTAAAGTAAAAACTTACTTCGCTAAGGATTTGGTTTTCAGAAATAACAAAGTAAAAGAAAAAAATGTGAACAAGTTTTGTGTATTACATGTAAGACAGAAAGCCATCGTAAGGAAGAATGCCCATCATTTGCGCAGTATATGGCTACAGGAGAACCAAACCCATGGAAGGGGGATTAGGGTATTGTGAAATTTGTAAGACATGAGGACATCATATGATCATTGATGGGTAAACTATATGCCTAATTTTACCTTGATTAAATTATCGATCGGGGCAAGTAAACTTTGATTTGTAACACAATATGTGTCAAGATAGAAAGGAAACTAATTGCTTGTACATTCCTATCACTGTATTCTATGTCTAAATCCTAGTATTGGGATGAAGTCCGGAAAGTGAATTGAACAAGCAAAGGAGAGTAACCTACCCTAGGGATCAGAACTATGCTTCAACCTTCAATTCATTAAGGAAATATGAGATACATGAGATATGAGATACATTCTCCTGTGACTGATCAAACCTATGAACAACTCTTAAAATAAGAAATTACACTATTGTACTTGAACATTAAATGATTCAATGAAATTATTCTAGTATACCTTAAATAAGGAGAATAATAATTATACAACCTTGCAAAGGTTAATTTAAAACACAACTTAATGAATCATAGACAACTATTATGTGCAATGTTTAGATGATCAATCTGCAAAGTAAAATGCAACCTATGTAAATGAAAAAAGGAAACATATGTATATATAAACATAGTTAGATGATCAGGAGTATGTATATCAATGAAACACAACTTAAGTAAGTAACCTGCACAAGATAATTATGCATATGAGTATGCACATTTAGATGATCATATATGAAAAATTATAAGTAACCTGCAACTTAAATAAGTAAACTTCATAAGGGAATTATACATATGAGTATGAATATATAATAAGACAACAAAACACATAGACTATGGGTGGCCCCCCCAGGTAGTCATGGTACTCCAGCTCAAGAAACAATCACAACTTCAATGGATCAAATTGTATTAATATTAGAACTGTGTAGCA
>SNQJ01S0045167.1:31197-52004 GCA_010110895.2 Picea sitchensis | reverse complement strand
TAAGGCACGTGATGATCAACCCATATTAGTATTCATTACATGTGATGGAACAAGAACTGGACCATATGCAGTGAAAAAAGGAAAAGGTATCAAGCAATAGATAAGGAAAGCATCTAAGCCTAGGACAAGATTTAACCCACAGAAAGAGAAAGAAACATTTAAGAATAATTTAAGCATCTGAGCCTACGCCAACAACCCAGGAAGGAGATACCAGGACTAGACTGGATAACATCAACGTCAAAAGCGCCACTAGTATATGATATGCCATCAGTCTACGATCACACCATTCCAAAAATCTCAATCGAAAAGGTAAACACTTTGAAAGATTTTGTAAAGAGTTATTATATTTGACGAAGGATGAAACAATGTTAGACATACTACGCGGGATGATCGATCAATGCACTCAAGATATAGAAGTACCTATGACACAGAGAACAGTGAACCACGCATTGTGCAAGAAGAGGAAAAAAAATAAATTTAGATTGAGTGTGTAGGTAGGAGAGTATGACATGGATAATGTCATATTAGACTTAGGATCGAATGTAAATGTTCTTCCAAGACAGATGTTGGAAATGATGGGTAAACAAAAATTAGTTTGGTCAATTGTTCAGTGGAGGTTGGAAAACCAACATAAGATAATATTGATCGGGAGAATGGTAGGAATACCCATTAACATAGATGTAGTGAACAATGTAGACGACTTTGAGGTCATTGAGATTGTGGATAATATCCATTTGTATCCATCATTGCTCGACCTAGATTGGCCCTTTGAAAACTAGATGATTATTAACTTGAAGAGGAGAAATATTATTTTTGAAGGAGGAGGCTTAAAGGTTACTGTGCCATTAGACCCTACAGAAGAAAGAAGGTACGTGGAACCCATGAGAAAAGAAATTGATAACTTGTATAATATGACCTTGCGCATGAATGACTGCATCAATCCTACTGCATATGGTGCACTTAGTTGGAGAAGCATTAGATATTTTGCATCAGATTCAAAGGAAGGGATTGAAAATTGGCAACACATGTTGAAAAAATGATTGACTAGAATATTTTCTTACATTACTCTCTCTTTACGTTGGATCAAAACAAAGGTATGTGATACACCAAGGTTTGATGGATTAACTGATGTAAGTTATTTTGTAAAATAGTTTGAGTTTCAAATACCCAAACACCAAATATTATTGGCATTAGATGTTGCACTAAGAGAAACCCCAAAGAGATGGTGGGAAACACACAAGGAAGGAATAGGGGATTGGCAACACTATAAAAGGCTAATGCAGATCAGATTTAGAACAAAAGAAATTGCACACAAGTATACAAGGATGAGTAGTTCGACATATCATGTTGTACAATGTATGATAACTTGGAGACATATGGAAAATAAGGAATGGATGCACATGTTCATACATACACTTGAGATGGTTCCTAAGAACTAGCATTTAGAACTAGAAGTGTGCAATGGGACAACGGATTGGGAAGATCTCACCCAGAATTTCAAGGTAACATTTATTTTTGAAGTTGAGTCACCTATAGTAGATGCAATTGTGAAAGTAATTGGAAATAAGATTTTTATGGAAGAAGATCAGATATAATAGTACATGTATGTAGTGAGCATAGAGAATATGCGATAGTCCATGAACTACTAGAATGTTACAATGTTACTGAAGAATATCAAGAGGAAGAAGATCCAAGAAATGTAAAAATACTAGAGACTGAAGGGGAGCGTGCAATAGTAGGCCCAAAACTTGAATCCGATGCATATGAAAATCCATTAAGAGTGCACAAAGTGAATATTGGCATGAAAGAGAAACCTAAGTTCACGAATATTAGTGATTATTGGAACAATGAGACTATTGAAAAAWTTGTAGACTTATTGCATGATTACCAATATCTCTTTTTGACAACCTTTTCAAAGATGAAGGGAATAGTCAGGAAATTGGGAAAAATGAAGATCTCGTTAAAAAAAGATGCTAATCTAGTAAGACAGAGACMTTATAGATTGAATCTGAAGTATAAAGAAAAGTAGAGCTTGRCAAAATGATAGAAGCTGGTATCATTGATCCTGTCACAGAGTTCAAATGGATAAGCATGATGGTAGTTGAATATAAGTGATCCAGATTTTATGAGAAGAACGAAATGAATACAAATTATTAATAGGTGCTTAACACAAAATAACAGAGATACAGTAAAACTGGTTTTCTATTCAATAACGAAATAAGCTTAAACTGTAAAATGCAGCGGAAACAAGCTTGTTGGAATGATGGCGGATTATCTCTGAGAAGAGATGTGACAGAAGCGCGCATTTGCAAGGAGAAGATTGAAATGAGTCTCTGAAGGCCTTTTTAAAATAAGAAAGAATGCCAAAAACCCTAGACATCCAAAAACTTAACCCTAGGAGATGAAGCACCAAAAGTCATCTGGGCCCTGTTTGGGTAAGTTAGTACATCGACTTCCCGGGGTCGTAACGTTTGCATACGATCTCCATTTTAGGCGTGTGATAGCCCGTTGGAAAGGTATCATCAAGGAGATTCATTTTGGGGGCTCAATCATTCCCTAGAAGTTAAAACTGCTAAAAATAGTAAATTGCCAAAATTGTTAGAAAACTGTTTTGAGCCAGTTGGAAAAGGTGGGTGGCCATCGATATCCATCTGGATCAATCCTCCCTCCTTAGGAAACAATGGTCTCCATTGCATTTAGGTCCCCCATTAGATGAGGAAATTTATGTTGAATTTGGCCCCGGGTGAGCCACTTGCCTTGGTGCAGGAGCTGCCCTGCTTTGACGACTCGATAAAGATGGATCCTTTGTTGTTGAGTTCCCTTGATCTGTCTGTCCACAATCTGATCATTGGATGCCTATTGTATGCAGTCAGGGTTGAGATATGTTGGTCTTAGTTTTTCTGCTACTTCTGAGGTGTCCAACAATGGTGGGAAATAAGGGCGAAGGAGATCCACGTTGAACACTGGGTGCAAGCCAAGGAAAGGAGGAATGTTGAGATCAAAAGCATTATCCCCCATGGCCTTGGTGATAGTGTATGGCCCATAAATGAGTGGGAGAAGCTTCCGATGGGGTCCTGTAAGGCATTCTTTCTGCAAGTGAAATCAAACTTTGTTGCCCACCTGAAACTTGTGTGGCACTCGATGTTGATCATGGCATTGTTTGTACTTGTCATTAGAATTTTGTAGGATATCATGAACCTGTTGGTAGATGTGTTGGATCCGCTCAATGAACCAGGTGGCTTTGTCAGCTTCAGTTGGAGTAGGAGATGAGTCATTCGAGGTGACCGCAAGGGGAAGTGCAACATCTATGGGACCCAACGGTTGGAATCCCAACCCCACTTGAAAGGGGATGTGGTCAGTTGAGCTATGAAGGGCTCAATTGTATCTATGCTGGACATAGGGAAGGCTCTCATCCCATGTGCGAGGGTTCTTTAAATTATACATGTGAAGGATATGCACAATCATTTGATTTACAACCTCGTTTTGGCCATCTGTCTGCGGGTGGAAGGATGTGGATTTGGTGAGCTTGGTGTCCAACAGTGACTAGAGGCTCGACCAAAATGTGCTGAGAAATTGACTATCCCGATCTGAGACAATGGTTTGTGGGATTCCAAAATGTACCCAGACTCGTTCAAAGAAGATATCGGTAGTGGCCTCTGCTGTGATGCTCTTCTTGTAGGTAACCATAATCACCATCTTAGAAAAGTGATTAACAACCACAAAAACACAGTCATTTCCCCACTTGGTGGATGGGAGGGCTGACATGTAGTCCATTGAGATGGAATCCTATGGCCTGTTAGGAGTAGGAAGAGGGGTGTACAGGCCTTGTTTCTTAGTGGTCGATTTGACAATAGCGTAGGTAGTGCAAGACCTGATATACTTGTTGACCTCCTATCGAAGTTTCAGCTAGTAGAAATGTTTTTGTAGCATCGCCACTGTCTTTTCGATGCCGAAGTGTCCTCCCACCCGATTGTAGTGGGCTTCCCAGATCAGCTTCACTCACTCACTTGATGGAACACAGATATGGCCCATATGACACAACAACCCATCGTGAATATGGAAATTATCGACAACTGCATTTGCACCCAACATTTGGTAGGTGGTGGCGAAGTTAGTATCTGTCTCATAGAGTTGGGGCCATCCATATGTCTCATGGCCGCAAGAGTCTAGCACCATGGTGAGTGTCGTGACTGGCGGTCTGCTGAAGCAATCAGTGACATGATTGGTGATTTATGTTTTATACTTGATTTTGAGGTGGAATTGCTGCAAGTATGTGGTCCACTTTTGATGGCGGTCATTCTGCAATTTTCCCTATGTCTGCATGAACTCCAGTGGCTTATGATCAGTGTGGATGACTATCTCCTTGCCAAGAATGTAATGTCTCCACTAGTGGCATGCTTTCACAATGGAGTACATTTATTTGTCATAAGTAGGGTACTTACGGATAGTATCTAACAATGTCTCACTATGATAGGCCACGGGGTTGCCATGCTGAGTGAGAATGATGCCCACAACATAGTCTGAAGCATCTGTCTCAATCTCAAAGGGATGTTGTAGGTATGGTAGTGAAATTACTAGGGCTGAGCACAAGTGCTTCTTCAAATCATTGAACGCTTGTTGTTGGGACCGCCCCCATGCAAATTTCACCTTACCACCATCCCTGTTTATTTGGCTGAGCACCCATGCAATATGGGAGAATCCCAACATGAACCTGTAGTAGAGATTGGCAAGGCCCAAGAAGCTCTAAAGCTCAATGAGTGTTGTTGGGGATGGCCAGTCATGGATGACTTGGATCTTGGCTAGATCCACATGTACGCCATGCTGATCAATGATGTAGCCCAAGTAATGGACCCTGTCCATGATGAAGTAGAATTTTTCCAAGTTGGCGTATAGCTTGTGCTACCGCAGGGTGTGCAGAACCTGTTGAATATGTTGCAAGTGTTTGGTCCAAGTCTTGTTGTAAATTAGAATGTCATCTAGATACACCACTACAAAAGTATTGGTGAATGGTCGCAGGATATTGTCCATCATCCTCATGAAAGTGGTTGGAGCATTTGTCAAACCAAAGGGCATGATCAACCATTCAAAAAGGCCTTCCTTTGACTTGAAGGTGGTCTTCCATACATCTGTATGTTCTATTAGAACCTAGTGGTAGCCAGACTTCAGATCAATCTTACTGAAGTATTTGGCCCTTGTGAGTTGAACAAGGAGGTCATCAATTCGGGGAATCGGGTACCGGTTTCTGACTGTGATTTTATTCAGAGCCTAATATACAATACAGAGTCACCAGGTTCAATCTTTCTTCTGTACTAGCATGATTTGGCTCCCGCAAGGTTATGAGTTGGGGCGTATGTGACCCTTGTGGAGAATTTCTTGGATCTATCGCTTGATCTCCTCATTCTCTAACAAAGAGCGACGATAGACTAGCCCATTGGGCAATGGTGCGTCGAGGGTCAAATCGATGGGGTGCTTGACCTGGTAGTGAGGAGGTACCCCTATAGGTGAGGAGAAGATATCCGAGTATTCTTACATGACCTTATCTACTTGCTTCTATTGTGTGGAGAGGTCAGCCATAGAGACCCTAGATGTGGCTGTGATATTTCTCTTATTTTGAGAGTGAATCATGAAGAAGACAAACTTCCCCATTTGAGAGATGACCTTCCTACATTTCTTAGCAGAGATCAAGGAAATAACACTAGGTGGGACTGCCTCAGGTATCTTGTACAATTTCTTGTTCTAAGTAATAATTACACTACGAGGCCTAGACTCATATACAACATGACGTTTCCATAAATAAGGTTGGCCCAAAAGAACATCACAAACTTCAAAAGGAGCAACATCACACAATACCTCATCTTTGAAGGGATTGATGTCGTACGATAGTCGGCACTGTTGGATGACGCAGAGATCACTTCCTTGGTGGAGCCATCCAATGGTGTAGGGTTGTGGGTGCGGCGTTGTTGGCAGGGCCAGCTGCTTGATGACCTCTGCTGAGATGAGGTAGTGCAGCGCGGTGCCTTTTACCCACATCTGTTAATGGAAGAGACACTCTCCTTCTTCTGGCTCATCTGGTTCACCAGGCTGGAGCTTGGTGGTAGCAATGGTGGCACTGGGTTCTGTGTCAATGATCCATCTTCCCCTTTTTGGTTCTGGCTCAGAGTCAGAATCCACATCTAATTTAGAGGCTTTCACTTCAGCCACCAGTGACTACTTTGAGTGTCAGTCAGTAGTTTTATGCCAAGGGCTCTTATGGAAGTCGCACCACTTCTCGATATCTTTCTTTGTCTTTCTGGTGTCCTTCTTTTCTTGTGGCTTGGATTAGTTGTCCTGATAATGTCCATATTTTCTCTGTCCTTTGCTTGGTGTGTTGGGGCCGCCCTTTGCTAACTTTTTTTGTGAGGGGTTCCCAGGCCCAAATTGTCGCGTCTTTTGTTTGAGCTTCTGCTCGATTTTGATGGCATATCAGTAGGCCGTGCCCAAGGATGAGATGTCCAGAAACTCCATTTCGGTCTAGATGTATCTATGCAGAGAACTGCGATACTTGAGCACTAGATGTCACTCCAAATCTTTGATACCCAACTTGGTGCACAAGGTATGGAAGATATTTGTGAAATCTGGCACTGCTTGGTCTCTTTCTTGCCGCAGTGTGGTCCATTTGGTATATATATTGTCATAACTTCCGACATGGTAGTATTGTTCCTTAATAGCATCCCTAAAGGATTCCTAGGTGGTCGTGACTGAAAATAATGAGGTTTCCTCTGTTTCCTTTTGCTCACAGAAAGTTTCCCACCAATATTTGACATGGGGAACGACTTTGAGGAGCGCAAAAGTAATCTTTTCTCTATTCGAAAAGTTATGGATAGAAAAATACCCTTCTAGTAGATTCAACCACTGTCTACAACATCTTCATCTATCTGACCTTCAAATGTAGAAATATTGAAGTTTATTTGTACCTTGAAGGGGGCGACGCCTCCGTTCGAAGAAGATGCGTCGCCTGTTGGTAGCCGCTGAAGGATTTGCACGAAACTATCCATCATCTCGTTCCTCTGTTGTGTGAGGGATTCCTCTATCAACAGTTTGAAAGGATCTCCTGTCCCATCATATTTCTTTTCTCCTACCATGGGAAGTCTCTTTGGCATGCAAGAACTTCTATCCTCAAGAGAAAAAATATCGAGACCCAACTCTTTGTACTCCGACCTCGTTGGGGACATGCATTAAGACGACGAGGATCAGACCGCTCTGATACCACTGATCCAGATTTTATGAGAAGAAAGAAATGAATATAGATTATTAACAGGTTCTTAACACAAAATAACAGATATAAAGTAAAACTGGTTTTCTATTTAATAACGAAATAAGCTGAAACTATAAAATGTAGTGGAAACAAGCTTGTTGGAATGGTGGTGGCTTATCTTTGAGAAGAGATGTGACGGCAACGCGCATTCACAAGAAGAAGATTACAATGAGGCTCTGAAGGAATTTTTACAATAAAAAAGAATTCCAAAAACCCTAGACATCCAAAAACCTAACCCTGGGAGATGAAGCGCCAAAAGTCATGTGGGCCCCGTTTGGGTAAGTTAGTACATCAACTTCCCGAGGTCGTAACGTTTCATACAATCTCCGTTTTCGGCGTGTGATAGCCCATTGGAAAGGTATCGTTGAGAAGATTCATTTTTGGGGATCAATAATGCCTTTGGATATCATTGAGGATATAGATCCAAAAAAACCTTCATTTAGGCCCTCAAAATGGCCTCGGAAGTTAAAACTGCTAAAAATAGTAAATTGCCAAAATTGTCAGAAAATTGTTTTGAGCCAATTGGAAAGGGTGGGTGGCCACCGATATCCATATGGATCAATAATAAATCAAGGGGTATTAGAATTTGCTAGATCTAAGGAAGTTGAATGATGCTTGTTTACATGACCCTTTCTGACCCCCTTTATAGAAGAGGTGTTAGAAAACAAAGGAGGGCATGAGGCCTACTCATTCATTGACGAATTCTCAGGATATCACCAAATAAATATTGCACTAGAAGGAAGACATAAGATGAAATTTGCGATGGAATGGGGAAAGTACCAGTACACAGTGATGCCATTTGGGTTAAATAATGTACCTGTTGTGTTTTCTAGAGTAGTTGTGGCATCCTTTAAGGAATTTTTTCACAAGTTTCTTGAATTGTACTTAGATGATTGGACTGTGTTTATCCTATTGAAATATCACATAAAACATACGTGGTTAATGCTTGATAGATGTATAAAATATCATATATCATTAAATTTGAAGAAGTGTATTTTATGTGCACCATTTGGGATATTGTTAGGTCATGTGGTATGAAAGAAAGGTTTGTTAGTTGATCTTTCCAAGATAGTGGTGATTGTTAATTTTCCACAGCCTACATCAGTGAGACAATTGAGAAAAATGCTGGGTCATACATGATATTACAGGAAATTTATTAACGGTTATGTGTAGATCACAATTTCGATGGAAAAGTTATTGAAGAAAGAAGCTCAGTTTCAGTGGAAGGAAGACTGTCATCAGGGTCTGGACATATTGAAGAAAATATTAGTAACTACACCCATTCTGGTGTTCCCATATTGGAAGAAATAATTTCATGTTCATGTGGACACATCGTTGATAGCGCTCGACGCAATATTATCCCAACTAGGAGAGGGATATTTAGACCATCCAATTGTCTTTGCTAACAGTAAGTTGTCGACTTTTGAGAAGAATTATACAATGACATAAAGGGAAGGAGTAGAAATGGTTTATGCCTTGCATAAGCTTAGACACTACTTGTTGGGGTCCCATTTCAAGATGTATACATACCACTCTACACTGCGATACCTAGTGAACAAACCAGTGTTGGGGGGAAGAATCTTCTAATGGTTATTTCTATTCTAGGAGTATGACTTAAAAGTTATTGTGAAGATAAGGAATCTGAATGTAGGACTAGATCATCTGTAGCGAATACGGACAGGAGAAGACCCAGGGAACCTAGATGATATTTTACCAGATGCACATTTTTTCTCAATTCAAATGGTAGACAACCACTTTGCAGAAATTATCCAATTTTTGAGTACATGAGTGGATCCATCCAACATGACAACAGAAAAAAAGAATAAATTAGTGTTTAAAGCAATGGATTATCAATTTATGACAGGAAATATATATAAGTTAGGCATATATGGGATACTGCGATGATGTGTGCTAGAATATGAAACATTAATGATCCTGGTGGAGGCACATGACAAAATTTCAGGAGGTCATTATGCAGGTAAGGAAACAAAATAAAAGATCTTCCACGGAGGGATATGGTGGCCCACCCTCCATAAGGATGCTAAGGAGTATTTTCATAACCGTGATGTTTGTCAGAGAGTAAGAAGGTCGTCGTGAATGGATGAGATGCCTTTGAATCTGCAAGTCACCTTGCAGGAATTTGACAAATGGGAAGTGGATTTTATCGGACCAATTAATCCACTAGCGAAGAGAACAATATCCATGTACATAATTACTACGATAGACTATGTTACAAGATGGGCAAAGGAAAAACTGATTACATATTGCAACGCATAGATAGTTGTTCAATTCTGATTTGAAAATGTAGTTACAAGGTTTGGGTGTCCTAAAGTACTTATGAGTGATCAAGGGACTCACTTTTTGAGAAAGATAATTGCATCATTGATAGAAGAGTTCCACATTCTATATTGAAAGAGCACTCCATATCACCCTTAAGCAAATGGAACTGTGGAGGCCTTCAATAAGATACTAGAGAATGCATTGACAAAGGTATGTAATGTAGGATGGGACAATTGAGACTTAAGGATTCCTACAATACTATGGGCTTATAGACCTACATGCAATAAGTTGATAGGTTAGACACCCTTACGACTAGTGTATGGTCAGGAAGTAGACATGCCCATGGAATTTTTGGTACCAAGTATGTGCATTTATACAATAACAGACCTTACAGATTCTGGTGCAATAGAAGAAATACTATCATAGTTGTGGTATTAGAGGAATATCGATTTGTTGCAGGGTTCCATAAACAAGTACATAAGGCACATGAAAAAGAATGGCATGATAGACACATCAAGCAGAAGAAGTTCCAAACTTGAGATATAATATTGCTCTATGAAAGTAAGTTCTTACAACACCCTGAAAAGTTTAGGATGCACTGGCTAGGGCCATACGTGATCCGATATGTGATAGAAGTAGGTGTTGTTCAACTGGAATAGTTGGATAGAAAAGTCATGGAAGGACTAGTGAATGGGAGTAAGATGAAACTATACAGGGAAGGTCATCTTTCCATGCCCTAGGAAAATTGCATAGTCTAACTTGTATAATAGTGTACTATAGAAATAAAAAGAAGAAAAACAAAGAAAATAAAAATTATGGTTCAGGGAAGAAGTCGAAATTTAAAGAATCCAAGAAGTTAATATTAGCAGGGAAAAAAGGAAAAGTAAGAAAATGTTACAGAAGAGCGCATAGATGAAGGATGCAAGATCACATAGAGAGAAGAGATTGTGCAGAGAGAAGAGATTGCATAGATGACAATTAAGAGAATTTAAGACAATCCATGACGGGACATGAAAAAAGGAGTGACCATAACAATGAAGTAGTGGCACTGCATAACCATAAATGTAGATTGGTAAGAAGATTTTGACAGGTTGGAGAAACTAACATATAATTTGTTGAATATACAGAGTTAATGGAGCATTAAGGTGGGTAATGAATGAAAATCACTAATGGATTAGATGAAAATTTTAGGTGCAAAGGGAAGCTAACAAATGGTGGTGAGGTATAAAAGAAAGCAAAGGGTTGACGAGGGAAGGTTATTGTCAATTACAGTTCTCATACAGAGCCAAGTTTTAGAGCCAATTTACAGATCTCAGTTGGACATAGAGACCAATTACAGAGGAATATGGCACAACCGAAGGAAACAACAGATTCCTAGTTAGTACCAAAGAAACACCACAATCAACCAACAATGACACATGTAGTTGAAGAGACACATGAGGCATCCTCCAAAGCATTGATATTTCCTAGGGACTACATACCACCAAGAAATTCATCCACAAAATAGGTCAACTTATAGAAAGATGTGAAGTACCCACTCATGGAGCCAAAGATTCCATAGGGAGTGATTGTGGAAGGGGACATGTTAGGCTTGATACCTTCTTTAAAGTATGTCGAACACAACATTATAGATGCAAATAAATTTCCAAAGTTAGTGCCCAACAATATTTTGAAGAAACTCACTCTGAAACACAAATGATAGTGATTGAGCCATATATTTGGGCTATGGGGTTTCATAAACAAGGAATTATGAACCTATTCAACATGCCACACTTTGGGAGGAGCCCAAAGATTAATGCTTGTGTAAACATATTGTTGATTTKCATGCACGGGGGMTACTTGTGTCTCGATAGGATACTTTTCATTGATACAGATTTTATCATATGAATTACCGACCTTCCATTGTAGGGGGAGGACCCCTCATTGTTTTTTTTCAACAAGAAGAATGAAAAGGCTCTAGCTGAGAGCATGAAGGAGAAGTTCCATACATTCTGTGGACAATGCGGTTTAGATGTCGCAAGCATATGGGACTCCACAATAAGGTTTTTGACACAAGCCTTAGCTTGTAAGATATTAATAAAGTGTCTGAAGGACCAAGTCCCATGAGCAGTTATAGAGGAAATGGAAAGGTGCGTCGAGGGCGTCCATATGAACTGGACGATGTTTTTACTAAACTAGTTCCTAATTGATTGTGAGGAAGCACATGATAAAGGGACCGAGTTCCATTATTCTTGGTTACTAATTATAATAGTGCTATCAGCATGGAGGGAGCCATATGACAAACATTTTTTGGGAGTCAAGGAGAAGCCATGTCTAGTTGCATGATATCATAACCTATGGTATACCACGCACAAGGCATGACATATGGACAACAATGTTTCCTTTTACATTTATAAGGACACTATTAGGGACAATATCAAGAGGATGATGTGCATACCACCATAGGTGGATGAGGTGTATACGAAAGTGGTGTGATTTAAGGTAGGGCACCACCATATATATGTACAAGCCAGAAAGAACCCAGATCAACAGTGGCTTCCAACACAATATAGATTAATGGAGGACGAGATGGGCCATATCATGGTCAATTGGGACAATGAGTGGAAGATTCCACTAGTAGAAACAAGGCCATCAAAGAAACAAAACCCACAAGTACAAGAGAATGATGATGATGGAGAAGAAGGAGACGACCAGGGAAAAGGTGATGAAATTGAGGAAACAACACAAAAAACAACATTGTGCACAGATAGGAAGTGGAAGGAAACACAAACAAGGATATTTGTACCACAATAGAAAAAGCGTAAAACCGTCAAGGAAGTGGCCATCCAATCCATGACAAAGGAAGACTTGGAAAATATCAGTGATCAAATGAAATAAATCACAGATGATGTGTTTCAGTGTGTGACACACCAATAGGAATAAATGCACCTAAATATGTAGGAGAAGATGGTTGAGTTGTGCCAATTTCTCGAAGCAACAAAGTGTGTGCCCGTGCGATAGTCAGAGGATGAACAAACAATATGCACTACAAAGAATGGGGAGGTAGGACGAACCACCTCTTAGTCGTTAGTAGTAGCAGGTGAATGAAAATTGATTAAGTTAGCGATAGGGGTGATAGAGTTCCCCACAACAGAGATGTAGCAATAGGAAAGGGCACTAGGTCACATTGACTTAGTCTTATCTCAAATACTAACAGATGTGTTGCAAGAATTATAGATGAACATGAAACAAGATAAGAAATTACACGCATAAAAGACATCGAGTGAGTTGGTGAAGGTTACAGTCGAGAACATAGCCTTGGAGATGGAACTCAGTAAGGTCAATCAAGAGCGTGATGAGGCTACGCAGAAGGTTGAAAGGATGCAACAGGTCTTCAAGAAGGTCTACAAAGAACTCCGAGAGGCTTAGACAAAGATGGATGCCCAAGTTGAAGAAAAAGCAATGAAGATAAGTGAAGTTATCCAGGGCTTCCACGCATGTATAGTCTACCTAGAAATGTGCATGACACCGAGAAATCCACCTGAAGAAAGGGAGAAAAGATAACAGACATTGACAACAATGGTAGAGAGAATAAAGAACCTAGAGGTAGAATGTGCTCAAATCTATACAGAAACCATGGGCATTTGGACACAACTAATTGAATATAGGGAACAACAAGAGATCAATCAAAATATCCAGGATGCACGGGAAAAGTTAAAGAAGTTCAAAGTAGTGATAGGGACATTACCACTAGTAGAGATGGTAATGATAATGGATGAGAATAACAAGTTGTATTTAGAAATGAATCAACTAAGGGTAGAGTAGTAGGCTTACACAACAATTATAGAGGTACTCGAAGAAGAAGCATATAGAGTGATAACAACCTTAGTAACCACTCGAGGTATAGTCAAACAAGAAGTTGAAGAAAGTGTAGAGAAGATGTAGGCTTAGGTTACTGTCAAAACTCTCGACATAATTTTGTAGACAGAGATGAAGGTAAAGGAGAAGGCCACGACAACAAAAGAGACAATCGAGAAGTTCATGACAAAATGGAAGAAGGATTGAGTGGATTAGGATGAGCCACAAGTGAGTGTTGGGGGCCTATTGGATAGGAATTTTGGATAATTTTTGGGATATGTTCCATAATAATAATAGGTAGTTAGAAGATGGACCAGAATGCAGGACGAGAGTGGACTTTAAGGAGTCAAGGTGCGTGATAGAAGGAAGCATGACAGAGTGATGCATAAAAGGAGGAAAGTAGTTAGGATTTTGGGAGATTTTGTCCACATTATAATGAGAATAACCCTATTTTAATGTATAAAGATGTAAATGGTCGGAGTAGATAGAGGGTTTGAAGAATGATAGGTTATGGTGCATTGTACATGAGTTGAGTCTTTGGCTAAGTGTTTGGATGTTATGACTGAGGTTTTCAGAAGTAGGCTTGCACTGTAGCAGAACGACTAGGCAGGTTTGGGTAATGTTACCATTGTATGTTTTGTAAGCACAATGCGCAACTGTAAGAAGAATATGAATGACTAATATAAGAAGCCAGTCGTTGTGGACGTAACCCAAGTTGGGTGAACCACGTTAAACACTTGTGTCATGATGTGTTGTTTTTTGCATGTTATGATGTTTACTGCTACTGTGCAATAATGATAAATTATTAAGTATGATAAATATGTCATTCATATATGCGATTATAATGTCGCACACTAAAGTAACTCGTAAATGAATGAATGTTAAGTGGGATAATGTCGCACATAGAATATATTGAGTGTTAAGTAATGGAAACTTTGCACATGAGTAGATGGTTAGTAATAATAAGTTGAATTCCTCGCTTCCCCTTGTCAATATAGAAATTTGGTTCCTACAACCCCTCTAGATGCCTTAGGTGAGACTTCACTTGCTTGCAGGTGATGCCAGAAGGGCCAGTGTGTAAGGGTTTTGTTGGTATTTTATACTTGAACCTCAGGTATTCCCACTACATGCCAACACTCCTTTTGCTTTATATTATTTTTCCTAAGCCTATCTATTTCTTCTAAGGAACTAATGATTTATGCTTCAATACATTCTTCTTCTAAATCTAACTTTTCTTTCTGATTATCTTCATTTTCTTCATCAGTAGGATTTGTTTCCATGGTTATGGAGAGAGATTCTTACTCATCATCACTATATTCCGTTTCTTCATATGGACACTTAGCAAAAAAATGTTATATTCTTCCACAATTAAAGCATTTTAAGTCACTTACCTTTGTATTTTCTAGGTCCTCCTTTTACCTTTCTTACAAATTGTTCTTCTTCTGTCTCTGATTCACAGTTCGAACAATTATTGGATCTCTCTTCCTTAAATTTTTGTAGCTTGTCCCAAATATGTTTAGTTGATGTACACTGCATTACCTTGATAGTCTCAAAATATGATGCCCCCCTCAAGATAACATCTATTGATATTTCATTGTTTTCACTTGACTCCTTCCCAACTTCATCTATATATCATGTTATGACTGATTCCCATATACCAAACCCAAGGGACATCAAATATGTCTTGAATCTTATACTCCATAATACATATTTTGTTCCATTAAATACAGGAGCTATGTTTGTGGAGAGACCTTCCTTACAATCAATATGTGCTTGAGATCTACCTTCTTATGGTTAAATTGTTTCTGAAAGAACCTACTATGATATCAATTGTTGAACTTATTCTTATACTAAGAAGGGGGGTGAATTGATATAAGATAATTTTTACTTTAAATGAGCATTCATCAATAATTCATTAACCTTGAAATAGTAAATGCATGTAAACTCAAATCATATTACACAAAATTTAATTTTGAAATCCTTGTGAGAGAAAACCACAATTTTTTTTTTTATAAATCCTTGTGAGAGAAAGCTTGTAGGCACCAACGTACTGGAGACACTAGTATCCTTAGTTGAGAACCAACTCAACAATATATTGTGTAGGTACTAACCTACTAGAGATACCAATATCCTCGCTTGAGAACCAAATCAATAATATATTGTGTAGGATCCAAACTACTGGAGACACCAATCTCCTCCACTGAGCACCAATAAGAACTGTATAGGCATCAATATAATACCTTCATATACAAAGTATTTTTGAATTCATCTACACGATTCATACTTAATGCATTTCATAGCATCATCATACCCTTAAATTTCATTCTCCAACACCTCTCATTGCTTCATACCCCAGGCATAGCTTCAAACCCTAATCAAATTTATCCTTCATGCCCTACAAAATTGTTGTAACATAGAAATTTTTCTGAGTTATTTTTCATTTTTTGCAAAATTGATCAAAATTGTCTATTTTACGATTCCAATCCTCTGTTAAAAAAACTTTTGCATTTTCTGAAATTCCTCTTTCAAATCCCCAATCGCTGGCACCTAAACCAGATCCTATCAAAATCTTTGACCCTTTTCTAACTTTGGTTCAATCTTGCCAAAACCTCCAAATTTTTCATCAAACATTGTCCAGTCTCATGTTGCCTAATTCTCGTAAAAGTTGCAAATGTTTATGTTTATCAACTAATTACGTTCAAACTTGTTCTTTCCTTATTTCTGTTTGCAAAATGCCAATTGATCTTACTTTGTTTTTATACTAAATCAAATATGTAAAAATAAAAATGGTTGAATCGTTTTTATTATTATAAATGATTTTATTTTAATCAATTTTATTTAAAAGAGGGATAAAAAATTGTTTGCAAAATGTAACTGATCTTACTTTGCTTTTATACTAAATCAAATATGTCAAAAGAAAAATTGTTGAATCATTTTTATTATTATAAATGATTTTATTTTAATCATTTTTATTTAAAAGAAAGATAAAAAATTGTTTGCAAAATGCCAATCAATCTTACTTTGTTTTTATACTAAATCAAATATGTAAAAAGAAAAATTGTTAAATCATTTTTATTATTATAAATGATTCTATTTTAATCATTTTTATTTAAAAGATGGATAAAATAATTTTTTTCCAAAATTCCAATTGATCTTACTTTGTCTTTATACTAAATCAAATATGTAAAAATAAAATTTGTTGAATCATTTTTATTATTATAAATGATTCTATTTTAATCATTTTTATTTAAAAGAGGGATAAAAAATGGTTTGCAAAATGCCAATTTATCTTACTTTGTTTTTATACTAAATCAAATATGTAAAAAACAATGTTTGAATCATTTTTATTATTATACATTATTTTATTTTAATCATTTTTATTTAAAAGAGGTTACTCAATATAATAATATTTCATATTAAGTTGAATTTAAAAAAAAAAAAAATATTTATTTTAGATCATATGGGGGAGGGCATTATTAGAGAATATGTATTATTATAATAAATATTCTCTATTAATGCCCCCTCTATGAAGGGAGGGCATTAATAGAGAATATTTACCCTCCCACCCTCTATATCAACATTAATAGAGAATATGTATTAAAATATTCTCTATTGATAGCCCCCTCACCCTCTAATGCATATTCTCTATTAGTCCCCCCTCCTCTATGGAGGTGGGGCATTAATAGAGAATATGTTACCCTCTATATGGGGGTGGGAGAGAACAATTACTGAGTAGAAAATATGTATTAACATATTCTCTATTAATGCCCCTCCACCCTCATATCAAGTTTTTGGGATTATGGGAGGGAATGAAGACCCTCATTTCACACTAGCAGGAGAAGGCATTGAGTATGTTTTTATGAGCATATTTAGGAAGATGTTATAGAATTCCGAGAAATAATGTCCTGAATACAGATAAGGAAATAAGAAAAGTATGTGGACTAGAGCTTTCTAGCTTGAGATGGTAGTAGGGGCAGAGATTAGGTCGTTGAACTTGTGCTTTGGTTGGGAAGATCTTTGTCTCACTTATCAAACGAAAGTTCTTTATGACAGGAATGTTCTTTTTGTTCCCATCTTTGTCTCACTTATCAAACGAAAGTTCTTTATGACAGGAATGTTCTTTTTGTTCCCAATTCATTTGCAAATAATAAAGAAAGGTTTAACGTGAAGCGCTTCAAGTTTGTCTATTTTTTATTATGGATGGGAAGGGTATTAATAGAGAAATTATAAAAATTATTTGCAAATGCCAATTGATCTTATTTTGTTTTTATACTATATGTAAAAATAAAAATTGTTGAATCATTTTTATAATTATAAATTATTTTATTTTAATCATTTTTATTTAAACAAGAGATAAAAATTATTTTTATTCTAATCAAGTTTTGGAATATGTGTATAGGGATAAAAAATTTGTTTGCAAAATGTCAATTGATATTACTTTGTTTTTATACTTTATACTAAATCAAATATGTAAAAAGAAAAATTGTTGAATCATTTTTATTATTATAAATGATTTTATTTTAATCATTTTTATTTAAAAGAGGGATAACAAATTCTTTTTATTTTGGTCAAGTTTTGGGATTTGTGTAGAGATAAAAATTTTTTGCAAAATGCCAATTGATCTTACTTTGATTTTATACTACTAAATCAAATATGTAAAAAGAAAAATTGTTGAATCATTTTTATAATTTTGGTTAAGTTTTGGGATTTGTATACAGATAAAAAAATTGTTTGCAAAATGCCAATTGATTTTACTTTGATTTTATATTACTCAATCAAATATGTAAAAAGAAAAATTGTTAAATTATTTTTATTATTATAAATGATTCTATTTTAATCATTTTTATTTAGAAGAGGGATAAAAATTTCTTTTTATTTTGGTCAAGTTTTAGGATTTGTGTACAAACCCAAACTCCAAGTCATCTACAATGTACCACCAAACATCACCCAAGTATCCATACCCAAATCTACCAAGGACAAAGTTCATAAGTGTCTATAGTATGCTCAACACAAGGGCATAGTTCATAAGTGTCTATAGTATGGAGTGTCAAGGGCACTTCACATTTCAAATAGCTGAGGTTTTAATCAAGTAGAATGGACGGGCACAATTCATAAGTGTCTATAGTATGGAGCGTCAAGGGCACTTCACGTTTCAAATAGCTGAGGTTTTAATCAAGTAGAATGGACCCGAAGTGTTTTATTATTAGTCCCTGTCATGAGACTATAACATTGAGTTTTCTTTTGATGTGACATTAATTTGCCTTTTACCATAAATTTGTGTATGCAATGTAATGTTTAACATATGAAAAAAAATATATATTTTTGTATATAATAAAAATATTTTTATTTCTCATTTCTAATTGGTTGATAGAATTGAAGTGTTATTGCTTGTAACAACCCTAGTTAAATATAAATAGTTGCATAGGTTTATCAAGAGTAGTTAATTAAATAATTAACTTTCCTAGTGTGTATTAGTTAAATAAAGATTATTTATTAATAATAATAATTAATTATTTAATTGTTTAATAATTGATTAATCAAGACATTTATGGTTTGGATAAGGTAGTAAATGGACTTTAATTTATTTATGATAAGGTTTTACGTATGACAGGGTAAGTATAAGATAATAAAGGGAAGGATAAGGTAATAAAGGGAGGATAAGGTAATTAATGGAGGGAGGGAGTCAGTGAATGGGGGGGATATGACTGGGCAGAGGCTTATGGGAGAGAATGATTATGAAAATTTGGGGAGGAAGAATTATTTGGGGGAGAGGATTGTATTTCCTGTTTGGCATATTTTCTGGTTTTGGGAGTTTGGTTTTGGAGGTTGGTTGTACTGTTGCAGGGGGCACCCGGTTGCTGGGAGTTTTGGGCTTGGGGGGCAGGAATCCTCACGGAATCCTGGAGCTCGGGAGCCAGAAAGGCTACTCCTAGCTAGCTGGGTGGTTAGTCGGTTTTGGGTAGGGTTTGGTCAAAGCATCAGGCAGAAATTGGACAGAGCAGAAGGGACGACAACCAGATAAGAAGGAATTTAGCATCAAGAAGAGGTATTTTATTTATGAATTTGCTGGGTTATGTGATGATTATGTAATTTATTTTGATGCTGTGAAATAATTTAATTTCTATTGAATATTATATGCTTATATGATGATTAATGAATTATTTATGCATTGAAAGAATCCTATGTTTAATTGTATGAAATTTTTTAGGCTTTGTTAATTTTAGGATCCTACACATGGTATTGGAGCTTCAGTTTGAAGCACTGAAGCCTTAAAGGCCTACCTACCCTCCTACCCAACTTAGGAATGAAGTTGTACCCACTCATAAATTTAAACAACCCTGAAACCCTTTAATTAGATGAAGTTCCAAGTTCCATCTCTAGCTCCACCTAACCTGCAAGCCAAAAACACAATTTTTATTTTTTATTTTTATTTTACACAGATCTATATATAAACAATATGCCCAATTGAAATTAGTATAATTTTATACATATTGAATGTACCAAACAATAAAACAAAGATATATAAATTATGCTCTGCCCAAAACTAGATTTAAATTTTTTTTTACATACTAGATTTAAATATAAATAATAGAAATCAGATTGAAATTGACACCAGGGTTCAAGCGCTAAAACTTATTTATGTATATTTTTATTTTATAAATGCCATAAACTATAAATAATAAATCAAGTATACTATAAATTTAAAAAAAAAATTATAGAGTAGTTTTCACCTGCTGGCCATAGGTGCCCGGAGGAACACAATGACATTTGGAGCAACATTTCTGACAGTAGAACATACACGACTTTCGGTATTGAGTTTTCAAACACCCGAATGATCATGCAGATGGACACTCTACATAATAACAGTTATGTCAGGATCAATCAGACAGGAATATGAAATCAGTTCAAAACCTAATGGCCTAATTGTATATATCACCTTCTGGGCGTAATCCACTGTGTCGGTGCTTGCCCTGAGTGATAAATATGACTCGTATTAGACGATTTCAAACCTGCTACAAACTAAAACATACATATAGAGATGAGTTAAGTGGATATAACCTGTCCATGGCACTGAAGAACAGTGGAGAGAGACTCTCTATTTGTTGATGCCTGCAAAGTATATATCATCAAATAAATAATGCAATGCACCATTATTAACATAAGTTGAATCCATGGAACTCAATATATATCACATCGTGTTAATAAGAAATGGAAGTGCACCTCACAAAACTCTTACCTACCCTGACATCATATCCAGAGAAATGAGATAGGATACAATATGTTGAGAGAGAAAACAGTGAGGGAGTATTCCTCTTGGGGAACCTGAGCCTCTTACCTGAGCGTCTTTTGTATGCATATGTCTCCTTATCCCCTGTTTGCAATAATGCTTCCAAAA
>SNQJ01S0045167.1:0-10525 GCA_010110895.2 Picea sitchensis | reverse complement strand
CTCATTCGACTCAACGGGCTAACAATTGACCCAGAATAGGGAGCGCTCCCCCAAAAGGGGTATCAGAGCGTTATAGCACTCCTGATGTGCCTTGGAAAAGCACCAGCGCTCTTAAGGCAAGCAGCGCTCCTCCAGAAGGGCTGAAGGGCGTTATAACGCTTCTGAATCATGGTAGAGGAGCGCCAGCGCTTCTCCAGTTGTATTAGAGGAGCGTTCCCCTTCCAAACCACTGTTTCAGGGCCTCTTTCAGGTGTCAAGAGTTGTTTGATTCCAGTGGATCAGTTCTTGACCTCCAAATCAGTCATATGAGGTGTCATAAGTGTCTTCTTAGCGTCATTATCACAGCATCATGTCTGAACATTGTTTGCAACACTAATAATCAACTTGCGACACTTTTGAAAGTTGTAGGGAAGATGCGACACTTGCGACGACTGATAGGGACAATGCGACACTTATCTATCTGAGCAATTTTGACGTGTAACAACTTTTCTTCCTTGTCGTCCAGTTTTATGTGAAGAATGAGTTCCATTTTCTTTTCTTTTCTGTAAGATAATATTTGAAAATTAATATTTAATGTTTAATTAATTATTTGTACCTAATAGAAAAATTAAATGATTGCATACATTTGAAGCACGTTGTTTTTGAGATAACTCCTTCTGTGATGCAATTATGTCCAATTCTTTGACCATCTCCTTGTACATTTT
This sequence comes from Picea sitchensis, assembly GCA_010110895.2. Lineage (NCBI taxonomy): Eukaryota > Viridiplantae > Streptophyta > Pinopsida > Pinales > Pinaceae > Picea > Picea sitchensis. The sequence continues at coordinate 9,821 of SNQJ01S0045167.1, read as the reverse complement.
TTTGGACATTCCTACTTGAATATTTCAGATATCATCTCATTGGTCCTTTGGTATTTTCATAATTTTCCTAAAAAAATAACATGGCAATAAAGTAATTTTATATTGATATATGAAAAATAAATATCACAAAATTGATATATTAATAAATGAATAATTTGTAATTTGTAATTTGTAATATATATATATATTCTAAAAAAATCTTTTTAGGAATATTACTTTTTGAATGATTCTTTTTTGTTGTTGTATGTTTTTTTCTATTGCAAGTCTGACATGTCTCATTGACCATTGCTCTGGAAAAGCTTCAAGTAGTTTAAATATAACCTGGTTCTTGGAATCATTGGATTGATTTCTATATTGTAAGTGGAAAGTATGTATATACATTCATTCCACTATATCCCTCATAGTTTTGTAAAAAAATTTCCTCCTTTGATTAATCTCCAACACCACTCTAGATGAGCTAAGGACCAATCCATCATCATTTACATCTTCTATATTAATTAATTTTGTTTTTTAATGATGACATTATGTTCCCTCATTGTTGGTGCCTGTAGAACATTAAACATATGTGAATTAATAGATTGTTTTAAACATGTCATATAATATTCCTAAGTATATTATTATTGAAAATTCAAAAGAAATTCATATTGAATAGTATTTTTTCATTCACCTAATTCATCCCTCTGCAATTTTTCCATGAAGCTTTTACGCTCTTCTGCACTTAGATCGGAAATAAGGTTATTGAGATTCCTCATTTTGTGGCCCTGAATGACACACACTAACCAATACATATTAGTTAAACTTACATATAGTTCAACCATATTAATTTTGTATAGAATTACAGAGAACCTTCCTTTTTTGTTTTCTCGGATGTGTCATCATTGTATTGACTAGAAATTTTCTTATTTGAACTCTTTTCACTCATATTTTTATCAATATACAACATGTACCATTCAATAAAGAAACTATTAACTATATTTTATAAATAAATCTCATAATTTTCAGCGAAAAAAATCATTGTAACCAATGCACCTTTTATATACAAAGCATTGGTGCGTTTATTACATAAAACACATTGGGGCATTCCATAGAAAAGCACGCACCGAACAATTTAATTTATTTTTTTAAATATTGTGAATTACAATAGTGTGATATATATAGAAGACATCATAATAAATACAGTAGAAAACAAAAACATAACAAAAAAATTAAACATTCATAAAAAAAAGAAATAGAAAAATTATACACCGATGAGAACAAAAATTAAAAACATTATGTGACAACATTTTCTGTGTTGTTTAGATGAGAAAACATTGACGTTGTTTTTTTTATGCACCACATTTTTTAAATTTAAGAAAAAGAAATATGGATTTTTATGTGTGTTCCTTATACATAAACATACCGACGTGTTTCTGTCCAAATGGCGCACCGAAAAATCGAAAAACGTTTTTAAAAAATACGTCAAATTGGAAACCGTTTAAAAAAAATAAACAAAAAAGTGAGAGGTCCGACTGTGTTTGGGATCCAATGCCATAAGTGGTCCATTTGCATCACATTCCAAACACTTATATATAGAAAAACAAACCCATTAGATCTAAAATACCTAAAATGAAAAGCCCTAATTCTGAAGTGATATAGGGAGTTAAACCCTAGGGTGAAATTTTGCATTTACGTAAGCAAAACAAAACAAGGATTTAAGGTAAGTATGATTTTTTTTTTGAATGTAGGGTTTTGAGTTAATCACCATACTCTTCAAATCCTGATTTTCTGAATATTTATGTTGTTCCAAAGTATTCTTCTTCTCCATAGTGCTCCCTGGTATGTCTCTCTTCCAAATCTGTCTCCTATAAATTTTGACAAAATAATGAAAATATTGAATACCTTCTTAATATTAAAAAAACTTTATGAAAATGGTTTAGAGTGAATTACCATACCCTTCAAATTCTCATATTCTGAATAATATTGTGGTTCCAAAGTATTATGCTCCTCTATAGTGTTCCTCTATATGTCTCTCTTAAAAGTCTCTCTCCTGCAAAACTTTGCAAATTAATGAAATAGTGAATAGATTTTTAGTATTTAAATGACTTTATAAAATTCGATTCCCGCTCTCTTTTTAATTGTTTAAAAAAATAATGTTTTTTTTTTAACTTTTTTTTCATGACGGTGCATTTATGTAAGACACACTAGTGCAACCATATTACATTACACACCAGTGCATCCATATTAATTGACGCATTGGAGACATATAATTGTTTTTTATTAACAAAATCTCGAAACATGGTGTGGTTGATTTTTCAACGCACCGATGTTTATTGTTAATATGTGCACCAGTGCGTTTGTGGTTTATAAGCGCACCAATATGCTTTTAAATTTATTTGAACTTTTATTTGCACATAAAATAGTATATTCATCTCAAATTATCTTTTAGGATGAATTCACATGACTTACAATACTTCAATATATATATTATTGTTTATGCCGCCTTATTCTTCAAAAATGGTTTTAAAACTATATTCAAACTCAGATTGTAGTATGGTTCTCAAAATTTATTTTAGATATGTACGGGAAAATTTATTGCTAATTTTGCTGAAATGCAGGGAGAAACCCGTATTATATGATCAAATGGTCAATTCTTCAAATTCCAACCCATTCCATATTTCTCAAATTCCATTGTGGAGTTCTCCCTTTCCATCTCCAATAAGTTTAATTTATTTTATTTATGTTTCGATTATGTCATTGAATTTTTTTTTATCCATGTCAATCTGAAAAAAAATGTATCCAAATTTGCAGGATCTTGATTCAGAATCGATTTGAGATGCATAAAATATTCTAGTATCGTTTCAAAAACATCGGAAGGTCTTATTAGGAGCAACATACCACAAGCAATTGGTAGATGAAAATGGACAACCACTTTACCCTGCCACTTGTGACATTCCATCTTCTAGCCACAATCCTTGGTCGACAATGGTAATACTTGTTTGGTATAATGTAATTTGAACAAACAAATTATTGGATTGTGCTAACTAGTATCATTGATGTACTAATGTTTAATATTTTTGAAATTAGGATTCTTCTGATGATGAGAGACCTACCTACCATCTTTCATTGCACCCCACAACAATGTCAACCTGAGGGAAGGCTACAATGAGATAACAAATCGAAGAGGAAGCGTACCAAGAATGGTTGAATCAACCACCTATTCTATTCCGACTACATCTAGATTCACCAATTAAGAATGACTACAATAATAGTAGTTATTTAGAAGTTGTCAATGGAGACAATAAAAAAGAGGTTGGTATGGATGATTACTTACGGGATATGACTGCCATGGAGATAATTTTGTTAGACACATTCCATAACAATGAGCTAGGGGATGATTCTCATATCAATGATACCATTTTTGAAATCCTAAATTTTGCTTCCACCACCCCTCTCTTTGGACCTAGTGCCCGATCAAAGTCTACCCAGCTTGGGACAACAATGTTACTGTACAACGTGAAATCAAATTTTGGCATGTCAAATGCATGTTTCTCGAAAATATTGAGGTAATTGACCAGCAAGTGCCTTATATTAATTTTGAGAAATCTTGTCACACAATCAACATTAAAAATGGTTGTTTTTATTAATGTTAAAAGACCTTGTACATTTGTATTTCCCACTAACTACAAGATATTCAAATATAGGTTTCTTCCTAGTGATAATGTTTTTACTGGTAGCTGTGAAGAGGCAAAGAAGTTGTTGAAAATGTTGGGTATTGAATATATATCATATCATGCATGTCCAAATGATTGTATTCTATATAGAGGAGAATATGTAGACAAAGAGATATGTTTGAAATGTGGGCATGACATGTATCATAAATCAAATAAAAATGGTAAATCACATAGTCCTCCTCATAATATATTGAGGCACATGGCTATAATCCCAAGGATTCAAAGGATCTTTCATTGCAAAGAATTAACTATGTTGCAGGGATGACATGCCTCACACAGAAGTGAGTTGAGAGTTATGTGAATCCCAACAGATTCAATAGCCATGAAGCATATAGAGAATACATGGCCAGAAAAATTCAAGGATGAAGTACGAAGTCTACAACTTGGCATAGAAATGTATGGCGTGAACCTATATTCCCTCCAAAACACCAACTATTCTATTTGGCATGTAGTAGCGATCAATAACAATATCCCCCCATGGTTTTCCATAAAGAATGAACATCTTATGTTGGCTCTTATAGTCCCTGGTAGAAGAAAAATGAAGAATATGGATGTCTACCTACAACCATTAGTATATGAATTGAAAGAATTATGGAAAGGGATATATGTATACGATGTATCAAGACCCATCACAACAGAGAGGATTTTTATGTTGTATGGCATATGTTCTTACACCACACATAATTATCCAAGATTAGGATTTTTCTCTGGTAATTAACATGTTTAATGATTTTTTTATATATGTAACAATATTTGTTTTCACATTTAATTCGCTTTGATTGACATTCTATTTTTAAACTCTAACTTGTTATGTATACAATAATTTCTCAATCCTTGTAACTAAAGGCTATCATGGATGTAAATATTGTGGACCTTCTCTAAAGGCTAGGTGGTCCAACCACCTACAAAAGCTAGTGTATGACTGCTCGAGGGTATTCTTCCCAGAAGAACACCCTTATAAAAGAGAAACATCCACTTTCAATGGTAAACCAGAGACGACCCAAAGGCCTGCATTAATGACACCAACATAATGGCTTAGAGAATCTGAGAGAGAGAAGGAGAAGGAGATTTAAAAATGTTCGATTCAAATGGGGAGCCTATGTTCAATGATCTAGAATTATTCAACACCTATGTTGAGAAATTTCCCATTAGGATGAAAAGGAAATCTATATTTTATGAGCTCCCCTATTGGGAGCATCTTAAGATTTCCCACTTACTATATCCCATTCATATATTTAAAAATGTTTCATATTATTTATGGAGGCACATATCATTGAACGAAAATGACACATTGGTTGTGAGGAGAGATATTATTTCTTCAAAAACTAAAAAGAAACATTGGCCAAGACAAGAAAGTAGAGGAGAGGTTGGTCCCTCTTGGTCTTTCAAAGAAGGTGATGTCCCATGGATTTTGAAGAAAAAAGATCTTTCTTTAGCAAAGGAAGTTATATTGGGTGTGAAGGCGCCTTATTTATATGGATATTCCCTACGACATTACTTCGCTGTGCATCAATACCATTTTTCGGGATTGAAATGACATGACCATTTGAACCTTCTAAAGGTATGACGTGTGTCAAAAATATGATTTTATTATTTGTAATTTTTTTTTATGCCATGGGATAAAACATAATTAATTTTTTATGTGTTTACTTTGTAGTGTGATTATCCTCTGCTCATGCATGGATGTGTGAACCATGAATTCTCCCATGACCTAAGGTATTCCATATCTAAACTATCTGCATTTGTATGTTGGATCACATCAAAGTAATTTCATATGGCTAGCATTTCAAGGTGGCGTCAAGAGATAACTGATATTGTTTGTATGTTTGAGAAGGAACTACCACCGAGTTTCATGGACTTGCAGGTTCATCTTCTAATTCACCTAGTAGATGAGGTTGAATTGGTCGGGGTGGTCTCCTGTCGTTGGATGTTTTTTTAAGAGAGTTACATGAAGAAATTGAAAGGATTTTTTCATCAAAGGGAAAAATCTGAGGGGTCTATGATAGAGGGGTACATATCATATGCGTATTTCTATTATGCCAGTGAGTACATCAAGCAGATTGAAAACACACCAGGCATAGTTATTTGGGGTGACAAGAGGGATGAAGACAAAAGAGAAGGGGAGATTCTCCAAACAAATGGAAAAAGGAACTTTGTTGCACCTATTTCATCACCTTAGTGAGCAAAATAGAGGTGGTTGCAAGCTCAGTTGGGTTTGTTGAGAAGGACAACTACAAGGAAAAGGGTTAGAAAAAGAAATATAAAACAACAACTAAGAATTAAACTAAGAAATAAAACAACAACTAAATTTATAAGCATAGGGACATAGAGACAAAAAGAACAATGAGACCCATGTCACCAACGATAAGGCTGATATTAGTGAAAGAAAACATCGAGAAGCAAGGGGACTATGAGTCCCTTCTTCCTCCAAGGGAGGGCTCTTGGACCCCCACAAGTAATCTTTTCTTACAACTTTGAAAATGGAAATGAAAATGGTGAAAGAATTCTTTGCTAATCCACTCAAGGGGTGAGATGGATTGCCCAAAGAAATGATGCAAGTATACTCTTCGCAAGGATAGAAGATTCCTTAAGAGAATAGTGGCAGCATAACTTTGCTATGAAATTCCTTGAAAAATGAAGTGTATCCATGGCCTTTTTATAGAATTCCTTTGAGCTATTGTTCAACTAGTTTGTAGTGTGTAAAGAGGATAATTAGGGCATTTCTAGATCTTTGACTAGCCATCTAGTCAAATCTAGTCCATATTTGAGTGTCAAATCAGCTTGGAAGCTGAACCAGAAGTGGGTGGGAGGCCGACCACTCTCATAAATGCGTTGTTTCTCAAGTGCATGGATTTTTGCGACAATAGTCGCGCATCGTGTGCATGTGCGCGAATCGTTCATTTCTGTTTCGTGCATGTGCACGCACGCCCAGTGTCTTCATAGTGCCCTTCAAGTTTTCACTATTTTGTATAGTGTTTGACCCTTTATGAATTCTTTTGTGTTAATTCAGGTCCATGGATGACTTCATAACTGTTTGATGATGCTGAATTCTTGTAACCATTTGCGGACAAAATTTCGGTGATAATAGATGCCCCCTGATGGATGAGGTTAGGAGCATACGTATAGCCGAAATCCATCAATGTTTCTTCTACTGAGAGTGTTGTTGTAAGAGAGAGAAATAGTGGGATCGTTTAGAGAGATCTGTTGGAGGGAAAAAGGAACCGGTAGAACCCAACCTTCCATGAGGTGGGTAAAAAAAACAAATTGTGTACAAACGAGGTGGGCATGCCCCATGCTCGTGTCATGTAACTCAAAAAAGAGGAATGAAGTGTTGGTGTAGACAACTGCAGCGCCCTCGGGGGCGGTCATGATAAAGGAAAAAGACAATTCTGTGGATGAACATACTCTGAATAGTAGGCAGTGACAGCTGTAAGAAGTATCACTAATTCCATGGGCATTGATAGCCCAGCCAAGTTCAGAGGTCTTCGGCAAGGAAAAGAACTAACTGCAATAGTCGCAAAGTAAGACCCACCGTAACATGAGAAAGTGTTGATGTCGAATGTTATGGAGGTCAACGACAACAGGGATCAATTGTGTTTCTCCCTATGTTGTCCAAGATCTCTCATTGGATGGGTAATGAGAATCAAGATACTGGCGCCCTTCTGGAAAACTGTGTTGATGTCGACAAAAAAAGGGAGACGCGACTCCCAGAAGAAAATGGCTTCATGAAATCTACTAGGTGAGGTTAGGAAGGGGAGGAGGTACATGGACGAAGTCAAGATGTAGGAAGACTCAAGACTGCCCTTGGTTGGAGTATATTTGAGATAAAAGTGGCCGCAACAATTCAACGAGGTTCAGTGTCAGGGGGACAACAAGACAGGAGATAAGTTGTGCCAGAGGCGGGACAAGGTGAACAAACTCAGAGGGCAGAGGTAAGTGGCTTGTGGGGTACTCTGAAGATATGGATGATGTCGTCAAGGGTGGATGATAAGTAGTGCCCCAACCAAGGGTGACATGGGTTGCGTTTGGCCAAAAAGGGAAGAAGGTCGCCAAAGGGGACGACAAAAAGGTAATGTAACGGCTGGAAACAAAGGCGTTTGTACAATAAATAAAGAATAATTTGGGATACGTGTACAAATACAGAAACGGGTTCCCTAATGTGATATGGTTGGCTCAGGTAGGGCATAATTTTCTTGGAGAACCGATGGAGGGTGGGGGGCCCATGGGTGGGTTTCTGTATGAGGTAGGTGAAATGAAGGGAAATTTGCAGATGGGAAAACAGATTGTGGATGAAATGGAGGGTTCATGATAATATGGAGGTGCAATCCAAACATAGAACCGTGAAGAGATAATCTGGGAGTCCACTGGGAAAGCTAGCAAAATGAGGAGGAGTATGTGGCTGATTCGTGACATGATGTAAGACTATCGAGACTCCCATCCCTAAAGGGTTTTGAAAAACAGCATGAGTGTCAAAAGCGCAAAAGGGTGTTGTGAATGGGACAACTCATGTGGGTAAGAGTGCTATCGGGTGATAGTACCAAAGATGCAAATGGAGGTGTTGGTAATGTAGAGCCAGAAATGGGGATCCTAGAGGCAAATGTCAGAGGGTGTGACTGGAAAGGTAAGTGAGATTCAAAGGGAATGACTACATGTCAGTGCTGAGTATATAAATGAAGGGGTTGTGTTGATATATGATGATCAAGTACCTGCACACATGAAAACAAAATACCCGACGTGAACAATATCTGAAGAGAATCGAATATATGAGCATGTATGTGATAATTTTGAATATGTGCATGCGTACCTGATCAGGGTATGAAAAATGGCGTCCCGGGGGCTCAGGATGAAAAGAGGCCTAGGGACTGTCGTGATGTAGATGACGGGATGTTGATCCCGTGGCTAAAGATGGATCAAGAAATGCATGCTCGGAGCTCCCGGAATGGTGAGTGGAAGTTTGGAAAAAAGTCCTATATATAGCTGTAGGGCCCACATTGCCACCTCATTTGTACTTGCTGCTATAGTGACTGGACGAGAAGTATACAGAGGAGTTTTGGAGATTCTAGGAGGATGAGGCATCTGATTGAGCACCAACGAGCTTCAGGTTAGTGGTCTGATCATCCTGCATAGAATTAGGGTTTTATTTTTTGGGGCAGGGGCTATACGGAGGGTCATACAGAGGGTTTAATGAGTGTGGGCCCCACGTGCGCAGACGATCTGGAAGTAGGCATGCACATGTGTGCCCCTGCCCACCGGATAGACACACATGGGGATATTGGTAAGGGGTTAAAGGGTGCGCACTATGTGCGCACTTGTCGGCTATACAGCTGGGCATGTGTGCGCGGATGTGGATTGGACAGCTGCGCTCTAAAGCGCGCCTGTGTAATGAATAGGCGTGCATAGGTGCGCCCCTGTAGAGTGAACAGGCACACCGAAGAGTGTGCATGTGTAGTGAATGGGCGTGCACACGTACACACTTGTGGAGTGAACAGGTGCGCACGTGTGTGCGCCTGTGGGTTAAACAGTCGCACCTTGGAGGCAAGGTTGACGGGTGTAAAACTTATCTTTATGATGTTGTTGATGGACCATTTGGCTGATTTAGGATGGTTTTATGTGGTTTCAAGTGAGCATTGTGCACGATGCTGGTTGGTTGGCAAGAGTGGGATTGGTCCCAGCTGCAAGACATCATGGCTATTGAGGAGCCAGGTGTACGTGCGACTTTGGCAGCCTTTGGGCTGTTGAAGTTCTTTGAGTGCTCGTTGATACGGGCACAGGAGTATCTCCTATAGTTCCTTATCCGGATGTGGAGTCCGGACCTGCATTGCTTCATAGTGTGGGGAGAGAAGATTTCCTTCACTACGATGGAGGATGTATACTTTTTGACTGGGCTCCCATTTCAGGGAACGCCCCTACCAGCAGAGCCGGTATTACCAAGGTATCTGGCGCTAGCGACAGTTGGCCAGAGATACTGTTTGGGGCCAAACTTCATGTTTGGCATTGTCGTGAGCATTGGGGCGATGGATGCCCTAGCGCATCGCTGCATAGCAGCGATGATTGTGAGAGTTTATGGGTCGCTGGCGATGCAGCAGATCAGTGGTGGCCAGCTGATGGTGA
>SNQJ01S0045166.1:57725-71209 GCA_010110895.2 Picea sitchensis | reverse complement strand
GACATTTTATTCTTTGGTTCAGAGAATTATAGAGGCCATTATTACTGAGATCTTACTCTTCTCGGGGTAATTAATCTATTTACTATATGCAGAAAAAAGTTGAAACAAAATGAACTGGAGCCGAGAATCTGAAACGATGTTGCGAGAGTCTGAGGGAGGAGAACAGAAGATTGCAAGAGTCTGAGGGACCAGAAAAGAAGAGACTAGAAATAGAAGTGTAAGCATTGAGAGCCATGAAAATCGTGTAGGGGGACTTAAAGTCACAGTCAATGTATACAGGATTGTCACAAATGTACAAATTAATTGCAGTTAATATTTCCTATTTTTATTTTTGCTGAGCTACGAAGTAACCTTATTTTATCTAATGAACATAATAAATGTGAAGCTTTGTGTAATTATAATCAATACCTTGAACATCATTAAAATATCTCTTTTATTTTGGTTTAGTTTTTGGTATAGATTTTAACTAAAATAATTTTAGCAAGATAAAATTTTATAAGATTTGTGTAAATAAGATTTATATATCAGTTATTGGAGAAAAGCCACGGAAATACATTCCATGAAAGTATTCACACAATATAAAAATAACATATAATTAATTAAAATCACAACACAATTCATCTAACATAACCATAAATGATATTCCTCTTCAGTTGGTTTTTAGAATTCGTAAGTGAATTCAGGATTTCTTTATTGGTTGGGTGGCCCAACAAATCAGACAAGGTTTTGAGTCGCCTTGGAAGTAGCCTGTGTTGAAGGCGTCAGAAACTCATAGAGATTCACCCTCGACATCATGATGTTACACCTCAAGCCCTACAAAAAGCCTCAACTCATATTGAAGGCCTCCACAACTCATACATCGACAGCATGAAGTTACACCAAATTGAATAAAAAACACGGTAACAACTGCTAGATGGTGAGAAAACAACTGCCATATCTAGCTATTGGATGCATGCCAAGTGGAAAGATGAGAACTGTTGGATTGGTTCGTTGGATGGGCACCATGTGGTGTACTTAGAACCCTCGTATCTGGTCGCTAGATGAATGCCACGTCGGGATTGTAGATCCCTTGGATCTTTTCCCTGGATGCATGCCACTTGTCCACAATCAGATGGCCAGGGCAGCAGACCGTACCATGAAAATGGTATGGATTCGACATGTACGTGGCACAGATCCGACAGCTTGACGATCTGAGCCGCACGATCCGACCATGGGCTTTGAGTAAATTGTTGTGACTGGGATTCAATCTCCATCCAGTATAAACTTTGACGGGCATAAATCTCCATGTAGTATGAATCCACCATTTTCAGAATCAGTTTCATACTTTTTCAGATTCAGATTCATGGATGTCCCTTTTTTAGTTTCAGTTTTGGCCTGTTTCAACTTTTTCGGATTCAAATTCAGGGTTGTCCTGTTTTCAGTTTCAGTTTTGGCAACTGTTGCGACACTCGGAAGAGCATAACTTCCGACTAAATTGCGGTTCAAGTAGAGAATCAGTAGACATGGCCATAGCCATTCGTTCCAAGCCCACGCATTTATGTAGTCCTTGCTTTCGATCCATTCCGCCAATTTCTCAGCCATCACAACCAACGACTAATGATACATGTGCAATTATGGTTAGTCTTTCATCGCGAATAACGTATCTATTGACAATGGTAGTTGAAATCTGAGATTTATAAGGAGTTATAAGACATTAATAGTTATAATCTACCTGACATTGAAATTGCAATGTTCCCTCCATCATTAAAACCTTCTGGAGCACACATCTATTACCAGTAAGGCAGAAAGTGCAGACTTCTACGGGCATCTCCTCGCACATAAGCGACGAAATCGAGAAAGCACAGACTTCTACGGGCAATGCAATGCAACTTCACCTCTGTTCACCAAAGATTAAGTTGATATGCTCACATGGATGTTTAGCACAGGTTATTCAGTTTAGTTTATCAGTTAGGTTATCATGAAGTAGAGAGTTTTTTTAATTCTTGCATTTATCTCGTAGTCTAGTGAAATAATAATTGTCCCACTCCATTATATTCAACTGGATTATCTAACTTGAAATTGGACAGTTTTAAATAGTTAAATTTATTATAATTTAATGATAGATTGATATTAAAAATAATCAATTTGAAATACTTTATAAATGAAAAAAAAATTATTATCATTATTTTAAAAGACCACCTGCTATAAATTTGTACTTTATGTTTTTTTAATTCTTGCGATTATCTCATAGTAGAGTGTAATAATAATTGTCCCACTTCATTATATTCAACCGGATTATCTAACTTGAAATTGCACTGACACCGTCTACTACTAGATAAGTTTTCAGTTTAAACGAAAAGAAAGAAGGTATATTTAAGTGCAATTTAAACGAAAAGATAGTACAATGAGTACCATAACAATGATGTAATGATAAAATGAATTGTTGTTTCAACGAAAAGAAAGAGGGTATATTTAAGCGCAATTTAAACTAAAAGAGAGTACAATGAGTATCATAACAATGATGTATGATAAAATGGATTGCTATAGTTTACTGTTACAATAAGGGCGTAATTAGTTTATTGATAGTAGATTAAGTCCACGTTGGCGAAGAAGTTCAATTTTCTATAGCGTCAAGTAGAATTCTGGTTCCAGAATCAGAAAGCTAGGCGAGAATTAAAATCTAGGACATTTTATTCTATGGTTCAGAGAATTATAGAGGCCATTATTACTGAGATCTTGCTCTTATTGAGGTAATTAATCTATTTACTATGTTCAAAACAAAGTTGAAACAAAAGGAACTGGAGCACGAGAATTTGAAACGATTTAGGAGAGTCTAAGGGAGGAGAACAACAGATTACGAGAGTCTGAGGGAGGAGAACAAAAGACTGGAAATAGAAGTGTAAGTGATAAGATCCATCACAATCGTGTAGGAATACTTACATGCACAGTAAATGTATACAGGACTGTCACAAATGTACAAATTAATTGCAGTTAATATTTCCTATTTTTCTTTTTGCTAAGCTACATGAATAGAAGAGAGTAGTTTTTGAACATAATGATGTAGAAAGAGAAGAGTGAAAAGGCAAGAAGTTGCATTGTTGTAGAAACAGCAGACATGAAAGTAAATTCGTCCAAACAAACTATTGGATATTGTTCATTAAGATTTGTGTGGAACAATGCAAACACCCTCAATTGGTGGAAGTTACTACTTCTTGGCATTCATAGATGAGTACACAAGAAAAACATGGGTCTTCTTTCTAAGGAATAGTATGAGGGATCGTCAGATGCAGTTGTCATATATGACGCGGCAACACACACACATGCAAAGAATATAACACATACCCAACATTATCCCACTTGTTGTTTTCTTTTCATCCAGGGGTATAGGGTATTATATACTCAAAAATCGAGGGAAACAATGCCCATTGTTACTCCACACCCAGAGAAATTTTTTGTGATCATAGACTTTGTCAATGAATCTGCAACATTTTTCAAAGTGTCAACCTTTCCCAGCAACACCTTCTTTTCCTCAACCATGTCTCTCACAATGTGCTACTGAACATCAATATGCTTTGTCTTCGAATGATAAGATGGGTTCTTTGGCAGGAAGATAACACTCTGACTATCACAATCTAATCTCATTGTTTGTTGTACCAACCCAATACCTGAACACAATATTTGTAACCATATTGCTTCCTTGCTTGCATGAGTGGCTGCCATGTATTCAGCTTCTGTAGTTGAGAGTGCCACTACATCCTATCTTTTTCTCATGCAAGTGATTGCTCCTCCAAATAGGTTAAACACATACCCACTTGTAGATCTTCTGCAATCCAGATCTCAAGCCCAATTTGCATCAACAAATCCATGTATGTCCACCACTTTGTCCAAACTTGGTCTTCCTTGGTAGCACAATCCATAACTGGTGGGGCCACAAAGATACCTGAAGACCCTATTTACGGTTGTCCGATGCTCCTTCCCTGGTTTTGACATATACCTGCTCAAATATCTCACTACATGTGTAATAACCAATCTAGTACAGAGCATTGCATACATCAAACTGCCAACTACACCGGCATATTGAACATGGGACATGTCCTCTTCTTCTTCATGTGTCTTGGGATGTTGATCAGCAGATAACTTTACACCTATAGAAATACAAACCTTGATCGGTTTACTTCCATGCATATTAAACCTCTGCAATATCGTCTCAACATATTTTCTCTGATTCAACCAGAGTTAGCTTCCACGATCTCTTTTAATCTCCATTCCCATAATGAAGTTAGCAAAACCGATATCCTTCATGTCAAATTTGGAGGATAGTTGTTATTTCACCTCCTTGATAACATCCATGTTATTTCCTACCAACAACATGTCATCAACATACAACACTACATAAATGAAGTGATTACCAATCTGCTTGGAATATACATAGTGATCATCCCTACTTCTTACAAATCCCAATCCAAGGATGTATGTGTCAAAATTTTGGTACCACATCCTAGGTGATTGCTTCAGACGATATAGTGACTTCTTTAGCTTACAGACCAAATCTTTCTTTCCCTTCACTACAAAGCCTTCTAGCTACTTCATCTAGATTTCTTCTTCGAGATCCCCATGTAGGAATGTTGTCTTCACATCCATCTGTTCCAATTCAAGATCAAAATCAATAGCAATAGATAAACGAAATCTAATAGAAGTTAACTTAGCAACATGAGAAAATATCTCACCAAAGTCAATTCCCTCTACCTGGGAATAACCTTTTTCTACTAATCGAGCTTTGTATTTCTCCACTTTACCTTACGCATTAAACTTCTTCTTAAACAACCATTTGATACCAACAGATTTTCTTCCAGCTGGCAACTCAAATATATCCCATGCCTCATTCTTATCCAAGGCATCCATTTCTTCAACCATGGCCTTCTTCCAGAGTTTACTATCCTCTGAATTCACTGCTTCCTTAACAGTTCTGGGATCATCATCAGTAATAGATAAAGAAAATTTTGAACGGAAATCAGGTGGACTATACCTTTCTATTTTCCTTTTATCTCTCACTAATCTCGTCAATACTGGGGTATGAGGTTCTTCTTCTTCTTCCTCTTCTTTAGATGATTCAGATTTTGCATCATCCAAATCAAGATCTATTTTCTCAGGTTCATCTTGCGTTGGCAGGAATTCCTGTTTGGACACATCTTTTACCTCTCTGAACACAACATCTCGACTATTAATAGTCTTCTTGGTTTCTGGGTTCCAAAGTTTATAACCTTTCACACCATCTTTATAACCAATAAAGATACACTTTTCAGCCATTTTATCCAACTTACTCCTATTTTACTTTGGAACGTGTACTTAAGAATCAAAATCAAACACTCTAAGATGTTGAGGAGAGGGTTTATTTCCAGACCATACCTTGTGTGGAGTTTTCTCTCCCAACACTGATGATGGCGATCGATTGACCAGGTAACATGTTGTACCCACTGCCTCTGCAAAAAATTCTTGTCCTAACCCAGCACCGCTGAGCATGCTCCTTGATTTTCCCATCAATGTCCTATTCATCCTTTCTACAACTCCATTCTACTGAGGAGTCTATGGAGTAGTATTCTGCCTTGCTATACCACACTTCTTACAGAATTCTTCGAATTCATTTCTGCAGAATTCTCCACCATTATCTATTCTAAATACCTTTATTTTCTTCTTTGTTTGATTTTCTACCAGAGCCTTAAACTCTTTAAATTTATCAAATACCTCAGATTTATTTCTAAGAAAATAAATCCATGTGTTCCTTGAAAAATCATCTATGAATGAAACATAATACACAGATTTACCTAGGGACAGAACAGGAACAGGTCCAAACACATCACTGTGTATCAACTCTAAGACCCCCTTTGCTCTTGTAGCACCAGATGGGAGTCTTACTCGATTCTGTTTACCATATATCCAATGCTCATAGAAATCAAAATCCAGACTGCAATTAAACATACCTTCAACCATACCTTTATCGTGTAGTGTTCGAAGTCCCTTTTCTCCAAATGTCCCAGTCTTTGATGCCACAGCATGGTCTTCTTTCCAGGGACGATATTGATATTGTCTTCTTTATTTGTCTGTTCAAGGACAACAGAACTGTTACACCCATTAGTATAAGTGCTTCACAACAACTTATACAAAGTTCCACATCGAACTACTTGCATCAACACCATTTCTCCTCGTACCATCTTGCAAGTGTTGTTTCCAAATACAGTATCCACTCCTGCATCATCCATGTTGCTTATACATATTAGGCTCCTTGCTAGTTTTGGAATGTGCAGAACCCCAGGGAGAGTTCTAATGCTTCCATATTTTAGCAGCAACTTAACTCTTCCACGTCCAAAGATGTTTGTTGTTGATTCATCTCCTAGGAATACGTCACCACCATCATATTTTTCATATTCAGGGAACCACTCCCTGTGAGGATTCATATGGTATGACACACCTGAGTCGATCAACCATACATCAAGGTCATCATGTTTACTTATAGATCCTAGGTAAACATCACCTCCTTCTTCAGTGGAGGTTTTTGCCTCTGTGGAAGAGATACTATCAGATCCCTTTTGTTTTTGAAACCTCTTAGACTTGCAATATTTCTTATAATGCCCTGTTTTACCACACTTCCAACATTTCCTCAAAGATTTTCCTGGAGACTTAGATCTTGGGTATGCCATCTTCAAAATAAAGCATCTGTGTTGTGACCATCCATGCTTTTTCGCCTCATCTCTTCAGATAAAAAGGGTGGCCCAGTCTTGGCGCCACCACCACTCTCGACACTACCAGATTTCAACCAGAAACCACCTCCCTTCTTCCATCTGGAGAAGTTACTGCTCGTTTTTGAGCTCATAAGCCATATTGTTGATCAAATTCACTGAGACACCCTCATCCATTAGAGAATTGACATGTTGTACAAGGCCTAATCGAACTCACCAGCAACCCAGAGGTGTCCTACTTGTGGCAGGCCATTCATGCTCCAGCCCAGGAACGACCCCCTCAGTGGTGACCCGAGTGACACGACCTCGAGCGCAAATGGGTAATTTACTTGGTTTCGCTATCACAAGCATTCTTTGCTCGGCTCTTTGCACTGTAACACTTGAGTATTATGAATTCAAAATAACAATTATCATCAAAGTTCCTATAAATATAAATATTGTGCCTCACTCCATTTCCATTCCCATAAAATGTTATACCATAAAAATATAAAAAGATAAATTTTGAATATAATTATTATAATAATTATAAGATAAATTTTAAAAATATAAAATGATATTTAAAAAAAAAAATAAACTATTATAGTACGTTTAAAATATAATTTAATTAGTTTATTTCGTTTAAATTAAGTGAGATAATTATATATGATGGTGATGATTGTGATGGTTATTAAAGTCCACTAAGACCGACATAACAATAATGTATTTTTAATGTCAAGGCAATCTAGATACCAAATTGGTGTATGAAATCCCTTGTTTATGGGACAAGGGACATATAATATCAAATCTAAAATATATTTATAATAATATATTAAGTTTAAAATGCCCTGGATGGGGTGAAATGTTGCGAAACATTGCCATCCTGCATAGCGCATAGACAAGGTTTAAATGCGGCAGGCCGCTCCCCATCCATTCAACATTAACGATGCGAGCAGGCCATTACAGTAGACCTCTGGGTGAGCGACTTCTCCCTCACGTGAAAGGGCTAACACTGCAAGCATTAAATATGGCAGAGTTAAAGTGAAGCCAGGTGCAGTCGTCCCATAAGAATGTGAAAGAAAAGAGGTCTGGTCACAACCGGCTCATCCTTTCTCTGCAACTCCCCGCCGATTGTAAGCTCTGGTGCGTTTCTCTTTGCATCATGTCCCTGGTGATTTTTCTGAACCCTGGTGAGATTTACACTCACTCCTCTTCCACGATGCCTCGGGAGCGAGGCAAGCCTCATCGCGGGTCGGCTTGGCACACCCACGTTGCTCATCATCAGAGGAGATAGCATATCGAAGAGCGAGGGTCACCTATCTCGCACTCCAAGATCCTACAATTGAGTCAGCAATGGAGAAGATCGCTTAGACCCCCGCAGCACTGGATAATTGGCAGCCCACATACATTAAGAAAGAAGAAAATCCCCCAACTAGGCCTAAAACTTAAGCTGGAAGTAGCCTAAGCGGAAATATTGAAGAGGATTTCCCAACCTGCTACATAGAGGAAATACCATACACGGAAGACACCCCGAC
The DNA here is from genome assembly GCA_010110895.2 of Picea sitchensis. Classification (NCBI taxonomy): domain Eukaryota; kingdom Viridiplantae; phylum Streptophyta; class Pinopsida; order Pinales; family Pinaceae; genus Picea; species Picea sitchensis. The sequence continues at coordinate 62,985 of SNQJ01S0045166.1, read as the reverse complement.
TTCCCTGGAGCCTCAGGCAAGAGACAAAACAAGGGGGAGGCTCTGTGAGGATACGTGCTATATCGAGGAAGTGCCTTACATGGATGTGATCTCGCAGAGGACCTGCGCAATACTGGTGCACCACACAGACATCGCAACCATGGACAAAGACGAGGCCAGTGCAGAAGCAGACAAGGGTAACCCACCTAGGAATGAGATTTTGGGCCATGAAAAAAAAGTTTACAAACTAAAGAAGACACTCTAAGGACTTAAACAAGCCCCAAGGGCTTGGTATATCCAAATTGATAGTTATCTTTTGCAAAACGGTTTGAATAGGTGAAAATGTGAACCTACATTGTACACCAAGACAAATGAGCAAGGTGGGATTACAATTGTTTTCTTATATGTTGATGATCTTATATTATGGGTGATTTATCCATTGACATGTTCAAATCAACTATGAAAAAGGAATTTGAGATGATTGATTTGGGTTTAATGAGGTACTTTCTTCATATAGAGGTAAATCAAAATGAAAAATGTATATTCATTTCATAATCTAAGTATGCTAATGAAATTTTGAAGATGTTTAACATGATGAATTGCAAAGCAGCCCCAACTTCTATTATAACAGGATTGAAATTGAGCAATGATGATAAAGGATACAAAGTTGATTCAAATTTGTACAAACAACTTGTTGGTAGTCTTATGCATTTAACAACCACAAGGTCGTACATAATATTTCTTGTTAGTTTCATTTCAAGGTTCATGGAGTCTCCAAAAGTTTCTAATTGGGAAGGAGGGAAAGGAATTTTGAAATATGTTAGTGGAACAAGGAACTATGGAATATTCTACTCAAGGTCAAGTGACTTCAATCTAATAAGATACATTTATAGTGATTATGTTGGAAATTTAAATGATATGAATAGAACGTCTGGTTATATTTTCCACTTTGGATTAGGTGTAGTATCTAAGGCTTCAAAGAAACAAACAATTTTCACTATTTCATCCGTTGAAGCAGAGTATGTAGCAGCTACATAGGAAATGTGCAAGGAAATAAGGATGAGAAAAATGTTGAAAGATTTGAGAATTGAACAAGAAGCAACAACAAATGGGTGAGTGCAAGCTAATGATGGTCTGTCGTGATGTGTTAATGGTAATGGAAACCTGGGAAAACATCAATCTGTTAGTTTGGATGGATTATTAAAGGTACTTTTACAATGAATTTGAATATCGTGTAAGAAGATGAAACATAGGAAATTGAATTAGATTTCTGAATATACAACTTTTATTCATAGAAATTTTGAATAACTATGTTGAATTTGATTTTTTCTAAACGTGGCATCTTAGTTTTCCAACAAATATAAGGTATATGTTTTCGTTCGTGCAAGTGTTGAGTGTCTTAACGATGGAATTTCGTTATTTTTAATTGTTTAATTTAATAATGAATTTAATTGTATAATTTAATACTAAATTTATGTTATTTCTATGAATAGGTGATGATATGGTGTATCATTTAATTGTATAATTATCTAAATTATAAAAAAAAAAATTGCCTATTTTATATGGTTTTCTATAAAGATAACCATATAAGGTATTATTGTTTATATCRTGATGGTGATGGTTGATATATTGTTCGCCTTATAATAATAAAATAAATAATATTCATGTAATAAATTATTTAATATTTATTATTTTGTAGGTTATATTATTGTATATTTTTTAATATGTAGTTGACTATAATGATTAAATAAATATTTTGACTTTATGTTGTATTCATAAGTTAGGTGATTATATAGTAGGTCATTTAGTTTAATTATTTTTTCATTATTAATACAATAGTTTATTGTTATTATACATATTTGTACGTGATCATTTTTTTTCAACTTGAAAGTTGCAATTATTTTATTTCTATAATATATTAATACATCAATAAATCTTTTCAAATAAAAACTAATCTTTGATCACTATGACCATGTTGATTATGTTGAAAATGGTTGAATTGGTTTAGTATGGTTGGTCACGGTTGGCATTGCACAATGACAGTTGATTAATGTTCACTATAGTTGAGGATGTAGAAATGGTTTGAAAAGGGCAGACTATGGTCAACAACGGTTGAAGAGGTTAACTTTATGACGCAAACGGCCACCCGGGGCACGTCTGCTACCACCAGGACCTTCTTTTTCCCTGGTTCGAAGAGCTAAAATGCTCTTCAAATCCCTTATTGGGACTTTGTTGCACCCACAGGATGCTCCTCCAACGATCTCCCTTTACTTTATTGGGAAATCGGAACTCAGTTGATCGTGAGTCTTGCACTCATGGATTCGGTTCTCTCCAATCCCCAGAACCCAATGGAATATCCACTTCACACCTTCCTCGTCTCCTATCAGGAATTACCCTATCGGGAAATCAGAACTTACGCTGTCGTGGGTCACTGCTCGTGAGAATCACCGATTCCCGATCTCCGATGGTCCGCCACACTCTTTAACCCCTTCGCCTAACTCTCCTCGCATGTGACCTGCCAGTCCACAAGACTAAGGCCCATGTTCCCTATCGGAACTTTGGAGTTCGCGAGTTTGCAATGCGAAGAACTCACGCCCTGGGATCTCCGATGCCACCTGTCTTCTACTCTAACGCCTGTGGTCCCGCTCCAAGGGTAATCGGAATTTTTCGAGTCAGGAATTCACGATTCCTGTGGCAGTGATTCTCACGACACCTAGAACCTTGAAATTCCAAACCTCGATGCACGTGTGGGTGCTCTCCTCCACATCACCCCTCCTCATCGCGCTATGGGGTATCGCAAGATCGCGATTTCAGTTGTAGAGTTTCCTTTGCATGGGAAAATCCCGAATGCTGAACCCCGACTCTCAGGATTACTGACACGTATCCAGTCTGGGATATATGGCTATAATTCTTTTGGGAAATCGCTAATCGTGATTTCTCCCTGTGAGAAATATATGTTCATGGAGAATCCGATCCTCCAATGAGTCGAGTCCAGATGACTCCTGGGCTCCTCCCCTGCACGCCAAGACTTAACCCATGTGCAACTTTCCCAGATCTGACGGTGGACGGAAATTTGCTGTTTTCTCCTGTGAATCCTGACCGTTTATTCTCCTCCTTGAGGATTTTCTAGGATGGCTAAGAGTTCCTTCTAAGGGATTGCTTTCCAATCCTACGCGTGAAAACTCTACTTGGCCCTTCTCTCAACCCAAAACCTCCTGGGTTATCCTTTCAACAATATCCCGAAGGTGCTATACCCCCTGAGCTTGCGTGCACTGCTTGCGCTCAGCATTCAACAACTTTCCAAGTGTGGAATCTGTCAGACTTTGTGCAGCTCCGGCAGCAGCAGTCTTTGGCTACCCTTTCTCAAATTAACCACTGAGACGTCTTCCTTCAACCTGCACACTCTTGCGCGGATGAAATGAGCCACCTCCACCCCTGGGCAGATAAGAACAAAAGTTAAACTATCGATCCCTCATCAACGCACTCCTTGCAGATGAATTCAAGTGAACTCTTTGCAGGAATCTCCTGGCTCAGATAGAGAAACAATTGAAACTCATTCATTTTCTCTCTCAGACTTTAGTTTAACAAACCTGAAATCTCATGCAAAGCATATACAAATAAAATGCATAACAAAACAAACATTCATGAGCACATAAACAACATACACAGAGAAACAACACCAGCCATGAGTTTGAATCATAGACTCTTTTCTATTAATTCAAATGCCTGTACATGGGTGTTCTTCACACAATTCTCTGCTTGCTCTTTTTTTCTAATGCTTGATTCTTGCTAATGTTACAATGGTACAACGAGGGTGTCTATATCCGTTTTCCCTCTCAGACTCTAAAACTGTCTAATCTGGAAATAAAATCCTATCTACCTGCATTAAATCTAATAAATGCCTCCTATCTATTTCAGACAAGAGCGTATGGCTCGAGGTCTGATACAACATACAAAAGGCGCTCCTTCATAAAGGATCATTTAAGACTTGCGCTACAATCCCAAAGCACTTTTCAAAATTTGGGTTTGTTTCTCCAGCTGATCTTTCGCTTGATGTGATGGCTCTCTTGTTGAGTTGGCGATGCTCCTGCATCATACTCCTCGGCTTGAAAATTTTCATGGGCTCCTATCCATGAGCTCCTGCATGATTTGTCCATGCTTTTGAATAACTACTTCTGTCTCCCAGCTGGCATCTTCCACTGGATGATTCTTCCATTTCACCAGATACTCGAAGTATTGCTTCCGTCTGGTTCTTTTGTTGACTCTCTTGTCAAGTATATACTCCATCTGTTGCCTTTCTACAATCGGCATATGCTTCTACCACTAGACCTCTAGCTGTTCATCAGTTCCAGTTCCTGCTTCCTCAGTCTTATATGGATATAAGTCTGATACATTGAATGGCGGAGATATTCCAATGTCATCCGGAAATTCAATCTCATAAGCATTTTCTCCTAACTTCTTTAGGACTCTGCATGGCCCAATTTTCTTCATCTTCAACTTGTTGTATGTTCCCCTTGGGAACCTTTCTTTCCTCATCTGCGCCAGAACTAGATCACCAAACTCGAACTGAAGTTGTCTTCTATGCTAATCCGCTCTGCGTTTATATTCCTGGTTTGACTCCAACAATCGCTGCTTCACTCTGCTGTGAAGATCTTCCATCGCCTCTGCAAATTCTTCAACGATGGCACTCTTAGTCATTATATTCTCTGAATCCCTCAGTTCAGATACTCCTCTTGGTTGCCTACCATTTACAATTTCAAATGGACTTTTACCTGTACTCTGATTCACTGAATCGTTGTAAGAAAACTCTGCCTGTGGCAACACATTATCCCAACTGCTGTGGTGCTCTGTCACCAGGCTTCTGAGTAAATCTCCCAAACTTCGATTCACCACCTCTGTTTTCCCATCCATCTGAGGATGATAGGCTGAACTAAACATCAAGTTAGTTCCCATCTTCTTCCAGAGTGTCCTCCAGAAATGTCCAATGAATTTCGTATCCCTGTCCGATACAATGCCTCTGGGTAAACCACGAAGTCTAACAATCTCCTTGAAGAACAGATTTACAATATGAGTCGCATCGTTGGTCTTCTGGCATGGAATAAAATGTGCCATTTTGGAAAACCTGTCGAACACTACAAAGATCGAGTCATGTCCTCTTTGCATCCTCGGTAATCCCAATACAAAATCCATGCTGATTTCATCCCATGGCCTCTCAGGTATGGGTAATGATTGATAGAATCCCGCATTCCGCTTTCTGCCCTTTGAATGCTGACAAATTCTG
>SNQJ01S0045166.1:27006-39825 GCA_010110895.2 Picea sitchensis | reverse complement strand
AATTCTTCGGTGTACTCCTTCACCGTCATCATCTTCTGCCTCAGGTTCTGCATGCGCCTGAACAGAGTGATCTGGTAGTCCCTCGGAATGAACTTCGCCTTCATCTTGGCGATCATCCGATCCCAGTTCTTGATCTTTTGTTTACCTTTGGAACGCCTGTCCGCCTGTAGCTCGTCCCACCATAAGGCTGTGTGTCCCTTCAGCTTGGTGACAACATGTCTTACCTTCTTATCCTCTTCGATGTCTTCATAATCGAAGTAGGTGTCGAGTGCTCGGATCCAATCCAGCAACTCCTCAGCGTTTAGATTTCCATCATAAACGGGAATATCCATCTTTCTCTTCGAGCTCATCCTCGAAATGGCTTTAATCAACCTCTATGTCGAGGCATCTTCTGCTGAGACCTCTCCTTCATCATGTCCAACTTCCTCTTCAATCTCGGGATCGCTAAACTCTCCTGCGTCGGCTCCACGCCTTTGAGTGGCCTCCATATCTTCGAGTCTCGCCCTGAGATCTCGAATTTGACGTTCCATTTCTGGATTCCCTGCTGGCCTACCTCTTCTCCGGGCATCCCTATCCTCACGATCAGGTGACTACCTCTCTCTCCTGGGTGACATTATGTATCTACTTCCCTCTGCTTCCTGCACAAAGAGAACTCAACTTCCGGCTCTGATACCACCCTGACGCAAGTCGTGAGTATCAGAGTACTTTCCTTTCTCCTTCCCTTCTCTCGCCTGAAATATACAGACAAGACTTCAGAGCTCTGATACCACTCTGACGCAACCCGCCCCTCACAGAGCGAGCCGCTCCCACCAGGACCTTCTTCACAACGGGCCCGAAGAGTCAACGACTCTGTTCCTCCCTCGGGAGTCACGAGTCACCCACAGCAACTCCTTCGGAAATCGGGATATCGCGACTCGGGGGTTCGCGATTCATGCGAACACAAATCACTGACAGCTCCAACCTCCGAACCCCGAACTCCGAATAGTCAACAGTAAACGCTCTTGGTCTCGGGGATTTTCCTATCGGAAAATCGGCGGGTGAAAGGCAGTGATATACTTACCCTTCAAAACCCTGAACACCGATGTGCCGATATGCTTCAACGTGTCTCCCACTAACTTCCGGGTCCCACTCAGCTACGTCACCTCCTTTTCTCGTGCGATCGGGGATCGCAAGATCATGATTTCACCGGTCACAATTCTCTTGCATCATAAAACCCCGAACCCCGATCCAAAGGGATCCTGCACCACGTGTCCTTGTCTGGATCAATGGCTCAGATTTCTTCAGGGAATCGCGACTCGCGATTTCACGAGGGGTAAACCTCTTACATTATCAATCCCCGAATGCCGAAACCCCGAAGCCCGATGGACTTTGACTCTTCTCCACCTGTGTTCACGGGTTATCTTCCGCGCGTCTTCTCCATGATCTGACGGTCCTCGGGACTTCGCGTAACTTCACGGGGATTTCAACCCGTAGATTCTCTTCCTCTGGAGAATCCTCCACTCTACCACCTTTGTCCTGTACGAACCTCATTGGGGTCGCTCCCACAGTGAAACAAAAGAACTATCTCTCCTGAGTTTTGTCCTTCTGACTCCTTCAGAGAACTTTCATGCACTTCCTGTGCCTGACTTCAAGGACCTTCAAAGTGTTGAATTCTTTCCGGGCTTTCTTTACCAGGCTTGTTACTAAGCCTCGCGTCCAACCTGCACTCACCTGCAGGACTTGAACAATCCCAATTCACCCTGGGAAAATGAGAACAAAGGTTCAACTGCTTAGCCTCCTCGACGCACTCTATGCGGAGGAATTCAATTGCACTCTATGCAGGAATCTCCTGGCTCAAGCATCGAAACAATTGAAACTCATTCTCTCAAGTTTCTAACCTGATATGCTATCACATAAGCAGCATATAAAAGATAAACATAAAAAGAAGCAAGTATGCAAAAGCATAATATCAACAACACAAAGAGACTAAACACATCCATGGAATTGAATAAAATCTTTCCTATTAATTCAATGTCTGTACATGGAGTTTCTTTACAAGCTCTCTGCTCTGCTCTCTCTTGCTCCTGAATGAATGAGAATGTCTTACAATGATACAAGGGAGGGTGTCTATACTCCGTTTTTCCCTCTCAAAAGGTAAATTGTCTAATCTACAGTTAATTCCTACCTATCAGCCTTAATAGTATTAAGTGCCTTCCTATCTATAACATAATACAAGTGCACTCGCCTTGAATGCCCTTAGTTAAATGGCGGCGCAACAATACCAAGGTAGAATTCAAAAATTGAGGTTTTCTGGCTTGTCCAGCTGTATGTTCTCTTTTCACGCGCTGACTTGCTTGGTAGGTGAGCGATGCTCCTGCATCAAGATGATTCATATTTTGCATCATCCAAATCAAGCTCTATTTTCTCAGGTTTGTTTTGAGTTGGTAGGAATTCCTGTTTGGACACATCTTTTACCTCTCTGAACACAACATCTCGACTATAAATAGTCTTCTTGGTTTCTGGGTTCCAAAGTTTATAATCTTTCACACCATATTTATAACCAATAAAGATACACTTTTCAGTCATTTTATCCAACTTACTCCGATTTTACTTTGGAACTGTACATAAGCATCAAAATCAAACACTCTAAGATGTTAAGGAGAGGGTTTCTTTCCAGACCATACCTCGTGTGGAGTTTTATCTCCCAACATTGATGATGGCGATCAATTGACCAGGTAACATGTTGTACCCACTGCCTCTGCCAAAAATTCTTGTCCTAACCTGGCACTGCTCAGCATGCTCCTTGATTTTTCCGTCAATGTCCTATTCATCCTTTCTGCAACTCCATTATCCTGAGGAGTGTATGGAGTAGTCTTCTGCCTTGCTATACCACACTTCTTACAGAATTCTTCGAATTCATTTCTACAGAATTCTCCACCTTTATCTGGTCTAAATACCTTTATTTTCTTCTTTATCTGATTTTCTACCAGAGCCTTAAACTCTTTAAATTTATCAAATACCTCAGATTTATTTCTAAGAAAATAAATCCATGTGTTCCTTGAAAAATCATCTATGAATGAAACATAATACATAGATTTACCTAGGGATAGAATAGGAACAGGTCCAAACACATCACTGTGTATCAACTCTAAGACCCCCTTTGCTCTTGTAGCACCAGATGGGAGTCTTACTCGATTTTGTTTACCATATATCCAATGTTCATAGAAATCAAAATCTAGACTGCAATTAAACATACCTTCAACCATACCTTTATCGTGTAGTGTTCGAATTCCCTTCTCTCCAATATGTCCCAGTCTTTGATGCCACGACATGGTCTTCTTTTCAGGGACGATATTGATCTTGTCTTCTTTATTTGTCTGTTCAAGGAAAACAGAACTGTTACACCCATTAGTATAAGTGCTTCACAACAACTTGTACAAAGTTCCACATCGAACTAACCGCATCAACACCATTTCTCCTCGTACCATCTTGCAAGTGTTCTTTCCAAATACAGTATCCACTCCTGCATCATCCATCTTGCTTATAGATATTAGGCTCCTGGCTAGTTTTGGAATGTACAGAACCCTAGGGAGAGTTCTAATCCTTCCATATTTTAGCATCAACTTAACCCTTCCACATCCAAAGATGTTTGTTGTCGATTCATCTCATAGGAATACGTCACCACCATCATATTTTTCATATTCAGGGAACCACTCCCTGTGAGGAGTCATATGGTACGACACACTTGAGTCGATCAACCATACATCAAGGTCTACATGTGTACTTGTAGATTCTAGCTAAACATTGTAACAACCCTCCTAGCCAAGGACATCTACTCAGTCAACCTGTGAATTTTTTTAATTTTTTTTTTGCTCAATTGTGTGCGCGTGTGAAGATGAAACAACTCCCTCGACTCTATGTCAACACTCGAACCAACAGGATGCAAGTAAGACGAACACAATTAAGATGACCCGACCTATCACAGCGACAACAAGACGCAACGCCCCGAACAGGAGGCGGGCAACTAACGGTTGTAGGCAGAGACAGACACGAGGGGTTAGGCACAGTACTGTCACAGATATGAAGGAATCCGATAGTAGAGTCGCAGTAGTGGAACTGTGCCTTTAAACAGCCCGAGACTACTGATACGGCTCAGAATGTGTCGCAAGAGTGGAACTGTGCCTTTAAACAGCCCGAGACTCTTGATACGGCACTGAATCCCTTCCACCGGATTACACCCAGACACAATACTAAGCTACAAGAGGAGTTACATCCCGCCCGACACAGACAACCTACGCAATACAAAACACCTAGTACTACGAGACCAAGGACAACAATAAGCACGACGCATTGCAATTACTAACAATTGCCATCAATGAGCAACGACGTCCATACCCTAATGGTAAACCTCGACACTACATTCTCCTCATTAACTTGCCCTTCCTACCCGTTTATTACCAGACAATTCTAGTAACCTAACATCAATAGCATTGCAAGATCATTCATTAACATTAACGCTTCAATTTAAGTTGATAACATCATTGCAAACTAACATTCATTTAACCATATTAACATTCCATTAGTATTATTACTATTACAATTACACAATTAATTGTCATTGCAACTCTTCCAACGTTAACATTCAATTGATAACAGTACTATTGCATCTAAACTATCACTTACCATTGCTTCAATTTAAGTCAATAACAATATTGCAGACTAGCATTCATTTAACAATATTAACATTCCATTAGTATATATTACTATTACAATTACATAATTAATTGTCATTGCAACTCTTCCAATGTTAACATTCAATTAATAACAGTACTATTGCGTCTAAACTATCACTTACCATTGCTTCAATTTAAGTCAATAACAATATGGCAGACTAACATTCATTTAACAATATTAACATTCCATTAGTATATATTACTATTACAATTACATAATTAATTTTCATTGCAACTCTTCCAGTGTTAACATTCAATTAATAACAGTACTATTGCGTCTAAACTATCACTTACCATTGCTTCAATTTAAGTCAATAACAACATTGCAAACTAACATTCATTTAACAATATTAACATTCCATTAGTATATATTACTATTACAATTACATAATTAATTGTCATTGCAACTCTTCCAATGTTAACATTCAATTAATAACAGTACTATTGCATCTAAACTAATTCTTATCATGGCTTTTCTACTAGGATTAACATTTTCATTTAAAAGTATTAACACTGCCGCAAAACACATGCTTCGCATTGCAAAGTCCTATCGACATACCCTTAAATGATTCAATTAAAAGATATTAAAATTTCAAATTAATTTAAACTATTCCTATCATTGCAATTCTACCAAAAGTAATCTTCCAAAAATATTACTATTGCATTTAATTATATCTCATCATGTCAATTCTGCCGACATGAACAGTCAGTTAATAATATTATTATATTAATTTTACCATTACATTTAAACTGTTGCTATCATTGCGAATCTACTGCATTAACGTTTTCATTGATAATCTCAACGCTGCAGCTAACAATGCCAAGTAGGTAAAACCCTAAAGGATAATAAAGCTGTGCTTTTAATCAATTTAATTGAGCGCATCAATACATCATTAACAACGCCATGAAGAAATGAAAACCCTAAAAGACAATAAAGCTGTGCATAAAATCAGATTTACTTGGGCGCATTTAATACATCATTAATCCACGTAAGGAAGATTTGAAAAAGCCTACAGGAAATAAAGCTGTGCATATAATCAATTTACTTGGGCGCATTAATACATCAGTTATCAATGTAAGGAGGATTTGGAAAAAAAAACCTACAGGAAATAAAGCTCCGCATATAATCAATTTACTTGGGTGCATTTAATACATCAGTTATCAATGTAAGGAGGATTTGAAAAAAAAACCTACAGGAAATATAGCTGCGCATATAATCAATTTACTTGGGCGCATTAATACATCAGTTATCAATGTAAGGAGGATTTGAAAAAAAAACCTACAGGAAATAAAGCTGCGCATATAATCAATTTACTTGGGCGCATTTAATACATCAGTTATCAATGTAAGGAGGAAGACTAACCTTAGGAGGGTAACAAGTTTATTCTAACGGCAATACTAACTAACTAAGGAACTAGTTTACCAACGCAACCCCTTTCGTTTTTAAATCTGCAATACACCCATCCCCTCTATGAATTAAAATGGCCATAAGTTCCTGCAACCTCACGTACACCAGTTGCGCGTAGGGTAAACTCTTATGGAAGCAATGCTGGAACTGAAGTTTATTACAGCAGCCCTAATTATGGGTAATTAGTAAGGATTTCGGGTAATGAGCGGATGACATCAATGATTAATTTGGTTCATAGAGTGAGGGAAGGCCGTTCGAGAGGCTCGACGAAAATAGGTTTTCATTACTTTTAAACCTGGGAAAACAACAAGCAAGGGTTATGGGGTTGCAGAAAAGAGGCGTGGTGTCCGAAGGATTTTTACTGCGCCGCCCATTTCTGACAGCACTGAGCGCAGGCATCTTAACGCTGCCGACCGGACTGCAGGGAGTCACCAGTTCTAGGACGCTGTCAAGGCAAGCTCACCAGGGACACGCAGAGAAAAGGCACGTGCAATGAATTTATTCAGGGCGCAAGGGAGTCAAGCAAACGAAAAGAAGGCGGAGTGGAATCCTCCTCTCCGAGTAATCGCTGAATGAACATAAGAGGGAAAAAGGATTCGGCAGTTTCGTAAGAACTGGAAATGGTGGAAATAACCTGGAAGACTAAATGCTCGAGGTATTGAGATAAATTGGTCGCATCCCAATCCACCGTTGCAAAGCTTACTACGCAGACCATAAATTCAACATAAGTTTACTCCACACGCAGCGAGGCTCAACGCCTTACACCCAGCGATTGCATTCCACCGACAGCAAATCACATCGCTATTACAGCACTGCGTTTTGCACTCATCACTCCGCAAAAACCAAACACAACTCCCAGACCCTTTTCCTTCCTATTATAGGCAGGGACAGTTCATTGCGTTTACCAAGCCTCCATGGTCGCGCGAGACGGGAATACTAACAGTTAATTACTAAGGATTAGGGCTAATCCACCAGGATAAAAGAAAAGACCCACTGATACGCAGTCATTCAAATAAGTATACACAGTCGTTCAACTGGCTGAGCCGAAAGGTTAACAGTCATTCAGATAAATATGTCTAGAGTCATTCAAATAAGGTATACACAGTACAAATCGACTTACACTGATGGCCCTTACGTCAAAAAACGCCATGAAGTTTAATAACCAGACCATGGAACTACAACCTCGAAGGCCAGACAACGGTAGCCATCGAACTAGGTTTATAAGTGAGTTTTCACCATAACCCTGGAACTACAAGTTATACAATAATCATTGCAACTACAGATTTTAGACATGAATCACACCCAACCATTGAAGCTACAATTAGCACATTAGCCTTAAAACTGCAGTTTAGAAATATACATAGCAAGATAGAAAACCAGAGATTTACATACCTGTGTCCTTAACGCCTTCAACAATGTTTCGGGTGCTCCTGCCGCTCCTGCTCCAAACTGCTCCTGCTCCTGCTTGCCGACCACGAAGAACCCACCGACACCTCCCAGCCAAACGCTAAGGGTACTCTTCTTCCCCCTCAACCCCCCGAGCCGCAAAGGGGCCACACACAACCAGAGAGTCTCTAGCTCCTCAGCTCGCCTCCAAGGCTGAGCTACCACTCCAAAATATGCTGAGGCTTCCCAACTCCTACTAGAAAATCAGTCAGTCTCCTTTTCTCAGCATAGCAATCCAATCTCAAAAAAATCCCCTCTCTTTTCCTCTCTCCCCTCCCTTTATCCCCTCAAACCCTAATCCCCTTTCTTACTTACGTTCCCCCCCTTTACTCTTTTGACTTTCTTAAAATTTTTTTTAGTTTAAAACGTTTATAATTTCATTTTTATTTTTCCTTTTTTTTTCAAAAATATAAGGGTATGAGCGCTCCTCATTTTTTTTTTTTTAAATTTGTTTATAATACAAAAATAACTTTTACAATTTGTTTATAATTCACATGCTTCTAACTTATTTTGTTTATAATTTGTTTATAATATAAACATACGTATATTTATGTTTTCATTTTTTCTATTAGGAAGCATGCGACATTATTTAATTTTACCCTTAATGTATCTGTATTTTGGAGTTTAAAGGGAGAGATTTAGGCGATGGAGAAACAACATAGGAAAAGTAAGTGTTTTACAAAAATGAAAAAAGGAGGATTTACGAGGAGGATGGCGATGTGGTAAGTGAGCTAGACAAGTATAAGGAGATGGACACTAGAAGATCCAGGTGATGGCGGATAGTTTTAATAAGCAGGCAAGCACAAAGAGGGTGATAAAATTACGGTTTTGTTTTTCCTTTTTACGTTTTTTTTGAATTTTCAATAGTTAGGCCACACTGAAATTTCCCCCATGTTTCTAGAAGTTATCGGAGCTTGCGGTTTTAGATGATTGAGAACTGAAGCGACGACTTAGGAGTGGCCGTTAAGGTTTGTTGAGCGAGAAGACTTAGGGCTATAAGTGACTCCATCAACCACCTTTGCTCAGCGACATGCCCTTGGTAGCACCCGTGCGTAAGGGTGCCACGCGCCTCTGGAATTTCGTTGTGTGACGTGCGCGGGGATGCACCACGTGCTCCAAGAGGTGCCACTCCATGGCCCAGCGGGCGATTGGTAGACCTCTATAACCCGCAGAGTCAATAGCGGGTGAGCTGAAGTAGGAGACTAAGGGCTCTAAGGAATAAGGCCCTTGTATTATTGCATGACCCTTAGAATCAACGTGAACGACTATCGCAGTCTTCCATCACAACATCGTAGGTCTTCTCGAACCAGGTAATCGTTAACCTACGGTTTGAGCCGCGGTGGGAGTGCTAGCAGGAAACGGCGGTGGCGGGGCTGTTGTCCACCCCTCTCCTCAACCTACGCAATTGTGTGTGACCCCTTTACTCTACATATGTGTGAGTCAAATTCGGAAGCTATCCCCCTTTACTCCATATGTGAGTCAAGTCGGCAAGCTATCGTCAGCCTACATCACCAATAATCATGTCAGAAATGTCAACATCAAATCATCAATCAAATAAAACATCATAATAAACACATTAACCCAAAAGCACACTCCCTGACTCAGTCCGGAGTCCAAGGGGGTTCTACCGATGCCTCTGCATCCTCAAGGTCAAAAACCCTGCACACTCAATCAAACTGAGTCAATAGCACCCGTCAAATCAAATAGTAACACATCATGTCATCTGTCAATCACATCATAATCGAATATAATAGGTCTAATGTCAAAAAGGGTCCAGATCACTTGCGAGCAAGTGTCCTCAAATAATAAGTGGTCTCAGTGTGCCAGAGCGGGATGTTACACATCACCTCCTTCTTGAGTGGAGGTTTTCGCCTCTGTGGAAGAGATACTATAAGATCCCTTTGGTTTTTCAAACTTCTTAGACTTGCAATCTTTCTTATAATGCCCTGTTTTACCACACTTCTAGCATTTCCTCAAAGATTTTCCTGGAGACTTAGATCTACCTGTAGATTTAGATCTGCACCCCGAAGGCCTACCAACGTTCATGTCTTGGGTATGCCCTCTTAAAAATAAAGCATCTATGTTGTGACCATCGATGCTTTTTCTCCTCATCTCATCAGATAACAAGGGTGGCCCAGTCTTGGTGCCACCACCACTCTCGACACTATCGGATTTCAACCAGGAACCACCTCCATTCTTCCATCCGGAGCAGTTACTGCTCATTTTTCAGCTCATAAGACATATTGTTGATCAAATTCACTGAGACACCCTCATCCATTAGAGAATTGGCATGTTGTACAAGGCCTGCTCGAACTCACCAGCAACCCAGAGGTGTCCTACTTGTGCCAGGCCATTCATGCTCCATCCCAGGAACGACCCCCTCAGTGGTGACCCGAGCAACACGACCTCGGGCGCAAATGGGTAATTTACTTGGTTTGGCTATCACAAGCATTCTTAGCTCAGCTCCTTGCACTGTAACAAAGAATTTTTATAGTTATGTCTTTAATTTTCAGTCTATGTCCTCTGTCTATCTTGGTTTCCTAGAACAATGTTGCACAGACTCGAATGTGCCACCTGCCCTGGTTTTCATTCGATAGGGAAGATGGTGGATTGCCATTTTTGACAATGACATCGTAATCTGTCACCTTCTTTTGTTTCCACTCATTTGGCGGAACAACGCGATGCGGGATTGCATAAACTAACATGAAATTTAAATAGAACATAGAACCAAACAAAATTCAACAATGAAAAGATTAGATAATCACAACCTTTGTATAATGAAAATTTAAATATCAAACATTCACATTATTTTAAAGTAAAGTAGGTAAACCAATTAATTCTTTAAACAATAAACTATCATCATCCCATTTTCATATTGGAGTATATCATCATCTAAAGTTAGTTAGGAGAATAATAAAGACAAGATAATATATTTAATAAGTTTTGTTTATAGGTTTTATTTTGTATTTTCGGATGCTTAATAAAATATATTATTTTATATTTTAAAAATTAATATTATAGATGTTTAATTAATTTAAAATAAATTATTTTTATTTATTAATTTAAAAAAGAAAAAAGAAAAATTATTTTATAATATATTGAATTCTATATATTATATGAAAAATTAAAACATAACCTTTTATTTTTGTTAAAATATAATGAATATATGTATTGAAGACAATTTAAAATATTGATTTATAAAAGAAATGTGTTATATAATAAATTAAAAATTAGTGTTAGAATATAATGAATATGTGTGTTTAAGAGAACTTAAAATATTGATTAATAAAATAAATGTGTTATATAGTAAATTAAAAATTAGTGGAAATCATCATTTTATATTAAAAAGATAAATAAGATAATAATATTATAATTTTTTTTAGAAAAATCTATTTTTTTAGGTAACATATTTTTTTTTGTAAAAATAACTTTTTAAAATTTTAATAAATAAAATTATTTGAAAATAAATCTTAGTTTTTATTTATTTTTAAATGCTACTTAATGGTTTAGTCATAAATAAATGTTAATTTACATTTTTTTTTAAATGTTACTTATATTATATTATACTATGAAGATAGCTTAATGGGTTAACTCTACTTGTTGAGTATTATGAATTCAAAATAATAAGTATTATCAAACTTCCTATAAATATAAATATTGTACCTCACTCCATTTCCATTCCCATAAAATGTTATACCACAAAAATATAAAAAGATAAATTTTGAATATAATTATTATAATAATTATAAGATAAATTTTAAAAATATAAAATGATATTTAAAAAAAAAAATTAAACTATTATAGTACGTTTAAAATATAATTTAATTAGCCTATTTCGTTTAAATTAAGTGAGATAATTAAATATGATGGTGATGATTATGATGGTGATTAAAGTCCACTAAGACCGACATAACAATAATGTATTTTTAAGGTCAAGGCAATCTAGATACCAAATTGGTGTATGAAATCCCTTGTTTATGGGACAAGGGACATAGAATATCAAATCTAAAATATAATTATAATAATATATTAAGTTTAAAATGCCCCAGATGGGGTGACACATTGCGAATCATTGCCATCCCGCATAGCGCCTAGACAAAGTTTAAATGCGGCAGGCCACTCCCCATCTATTCAACATTAACGATGGGAGCAGGCCATTACAGTATACCTCTGGGTGAGCGACTTCTCCCTCGCGCAAAAGGGTTGACACTGCAAGCATTAAATTTGACAGAGTTAAAGTGAAGCCAGGTGAAGACGTCCCACAAGAATGTGAAAGCAAATAGGTCTGGTCACAACCGACTCATCCTTTCTCTGCAACTCCCCGCCGATTGTAAGCTCTAGTGCGTTTCTCTTTGCATCATGTCCCTGGTGATTTTTCTGAACCCTGGTGAGTTTTACACTCACTCCTCTTCCACGATGCCTTGGGAGCGAGGCAAGCCTCATCGTGGGTCGGCTTGGCACACCCAGGCTGCTCATCGTCAGAGGAGATAGCATATGGAACAACCACTCCCGCTGGCCAACTCCATTCTTCGTCAAAGAGTGAGGGTCACCTATCTCGCACTCTAGGATCCTAAAATTGAGTCAGCAATGGAGAAGATTGCTTAGACCCCAACAACACTGCATAATTAGCAGCCCACATACATTAAGAAAAAAGAAAATCCCCCAACTGGGCCTGAAACTCAAGATGGAAGTAGCTTAAGGGGAAATATTGAAGAGGATTTACCAACCTGCTACATAGAGGAAATACCATACACGGAAGACACCCCGACTGCCCTGGAGCCTCAGGCAAGAGACAAAACAAGGGGGAGGCTATGTGAGGATACGTGTTATATCGAGGAAGTGCCTTACATGGATGTGGTCTCACACAGGACCTATGCAGTAATGGTGCACCACACAGACATCGTCGCCATGGACAAAGACGAGGCCAACACAGAAACAAAGAAGGGTAACCCACCTGGGTATGAGATTTTGGGCCATGAAAACAAAGTTTACAAACTAAAGAAGACACTCTAAGGACTTAAACAAGACCCAAGGGCTTGGTATATCCAAATTGATAGTTATCTTTTGCAAAACGGTTTCAATATGTTAAAATATGAACCTACATTGTACACCAAGACAAATGAGCAAGGTGGGATTACAATTGTTTTCTTATATGTTGATGATCTTATATTATGGGTGATTTATCAATTGACATGTTCAAATTAGCTATGAAAAAGGAATTTGAGATGACTGATTTGGGTTTAATGAGGTACT
>SNQJ01S0045165.1:63100-77193 GCA_010110895.2 Picea sitchensis | reverse complement strand
CTTTAGTTACTGTCTTCTTTTGTAAATCATTTATGTCCCTACACATTTCTTCACCTTCATCAAGAGTCCAAGTAGTATTTTTTGGAGGCTTATTTGGTGTAGAAGTTCCCTTTTTGTGTGGCATGTTGGCCAAGTATCACTTTTGACCTTGATTTTGAGGTGGTTCTGCTAGACAATATTTCTTCTGTTGTATCTCCCAATTTTTGGACCTTCTGGGTATGAAAATTTATCTTATGTATTTCTCTGATATGTATTCTCTTCAATTCCATAGGTCTGATCAAAATTGGATGTGCCAAGTGGAATTTACGATAACTTCCCCACAACTTGTTGATTTTTGGCCTTTCCATGAGATCTCACTTGTACAGTGTGCCCCGCCCAAAATAATTGATATAAAATTCTGAAACTCACACCCAAAATACTACAGACTGTCCAAGATCCAATGCAACTAGTCCCACCCAATTTGGATACTCTAGGAATAAGTTATGATTGTTTTACCTGGAACACATTCTTTAGACTAGACAATAGGACTAGTCAGATACCCTATCTTACACAAGGTGTATATACAAATTTATAATTACCCAGAAGCTGAAATTTTTACCACAGATAAACAACTAATTTCTGTAAATGTCCCCCAGATTTCAGGGTCTGAAACATTACAGAAAATGTTTTATAGAGAAAATGCTGCAAAGACTCATCTCAGGATGATTCCAGAACCCTATCTTGTACAGGCTATATCTCCGAAAGTATAAGGCCTCAGGAGATAACTTTTGAACCCAACGTACCTTGATCTGTCTTCTAAATACTCGCCAAGCTGTTCCTTCTGAAACATTGTAGAAAAAAAGTTATAGCAAAAATTCCACGGTGTCTCAGATGTAGCAGCGAAACCCCAAGACCTTGAGCTCTGATACCATATGTTAAGAACCAAACTTCAATATAGCATAGAAAACCTCAGGAAAAGTACTCAATGCCTTGAAAAAGAGATAATTTTAGATAATAAGCCTCTTCGAGGGGGCAACCTCCTTTTACCCCACTTAAATGTTCAAGTCCAAGATGATTCAAAATGAAAATGTCTCCTTGGTATATATAGGAGACTAGGTGGTATAATTACAAATAATGGCCTAAAGCCGACATAATTAAAATAACATTACTAATCTAAATTACAACTAATGGCCTAGAGCCAACATAAATAAAATAGCATTACTAATCTAATATGCCCCAATTAAGGGGTAATGAGCCAATATTAGGGCTTAACAGACACTAAATTCATTTTAGATCTAATCAAGATAATAAATGAAAGAGAAGGAGAAAGATGTGTACCTTATTAACAACATTTGTCCCTGCAAAGTCCAGGCTGAGTTTTGATCTCAAGCTCCTTGATAGATCCTGCAAAACAAATAAAGATACAATGGACTTCCTACTCTACTGATATTAGCTCAATCATAGATCCATATACTGTAGACAAAATCATATGGAACAAGCACAAGTTTGAAAGAAACAGACCAAGCATTGATTATATTAATGAGAACAAGTAAAAGTACTTACAATCCTTTGAATGAAGGTGCAATAGCTTCTTATAGTTCTCCTTGTCCAACCCCTTTTCTCAAGCAATCTCCATTGATTTCTTTGATGATATCTCACTCATGAGATCATAAGTTTCACATCTCCAATCTGTTCCATATCTTCAATACCTTCTTATGAGATCATAAGTTAGGTATAATTCTCAATCTTCCTTGTGACTTTCACCATGAAGGCCTCCTTGTATAACCTTGGAGAGGTCCAACCACTTGAGATATATTTTGGATAAGTTGAGGATTCCTCTCCTTCAGTTGAGGATCTTCCCTAAGATCATGCCTTGACCATCTATTCGAATCCAACTACCTTCAGGAGTTGAGGGATTCTTCCTTGATTTGCCTCAACAAACCCAAAATTTGCCAAAAAAAGGGTATCACTCCCCCAAAAGGGTGCACAGGGTGCTCAAGCACTCCCCCAAAGAGGCTTAGGGAGAACCAACACTCCCTGACAGTGGGTAGGGGATCTCTCCTCTCCAAAATTCAGTTTTTGAGTGTTTTTTCCATGGAAAAAGGTTTGTACTCTTTGTCAAGTGACTTCTCTTCTTCAAAACTAGTCTTTGGGGTGTCTTAAGTGTCTTTGTGATGTCATTAGAGGCATGACATAGGCAAGATGGCAGTATATTGTTTGTGACACATGCAACACTTGTAGTTAATATGTGACACTTGTGGACAAGATGCAACACTTACAACACTTGTAATGACGACACTTGCGACACTATCGAAGTGAGTAATTTTGAGGTGTAGCACAATATGAGGTCAAAGACCTTATTTTAGAGAAACTCTATTTGTGGAAAAAAATTTGGATTGAGACAAAGATATGATACCACTATGGTGAACCAAGCCTATTTATGAGGTAAATAACCAATGTAGGTAAGACAACATGTTATAATCCATAAAGGATAATATATTAAATAATGTATATGACTATGAGATATGAGATACAATAACAATGAGGGCCTTATATACCCATGCAGGAGTGCCCTTCCATGAAGAGACCTGACCTTTGATTGGGAAGGTGTCTCTTCATTAATTATTAATTAACTATTATAATGTATTTATATTTATTATTATATATTATGTTCATAACAGTCACAAGGTTTGGATGTCCATGCATATTACTCAATGATCAAGGTATGCACTTTATGAATATAACAATCAAAACATTAAGGTAGGAGTTTCAGATTCATCATCAAAAGAGTACACCATATCAACCACAAACTAATGGCACAGAGGAATATTTTAATAAGATATTGGACAATTCTTTGACAAAAAATTGCAATGTAGGGAGAGATTATTGGGATTTACACATCCTTGCAGTACTATGGACTTACATAACTAATATCAAGAAGCTGATAGGGAAGACACCTTTCTGGTTGGTCTATGGACATGAAGTAGTGATGTAGATGGAGTTAATTCTACCTAGCCTGCACATTACGACAATCACTGAGATCTCAGATAATGGAACAATATAGGAGCGGTTGGCATAGTTAGTTCATCTTGAGGAGGACCAATTTATTGCAGGATCCCACCAACAGGTTCAAAAATCTAGAGAGAAGGCTTGGCATGATAGAAACATTAAACCAAATAAATTTCAAGTCGACAATTTGGTACTACTCTATGACAAGAAGTATCTACAACATTCAAGGGATTTTTGCATGCATTGGTTAGGTCCCTATGTGATCCAATAGAGAACCAACACAAGTGTTGCACAGTTGGAAACCTTGGATGAAAAAATCCTAGAAGGAATGGTGAACGAAATTCGACTAAAACTCTATAGAGACAATCGATAGTCTGCATAGTAATTTGGGCTATTCCAGAACCCCTATATTATAGTAAGTGTACCATAGTAGCAAGAAAAATAAGAAAAACCAAATAAAAAGTAGAAAATGGAAAGAAAAGAAATAAACGTAGTGATAGGAAAAATAAAAATAGTGTTGGAATACCGTTCACTGCATCAAAGAAACAATCGAAGTGAAAAATAGATATGGAGGTCGAGGAGGTGGAAAGAACTTTGGTCTCGGTTCCACCATCAATTTTTCACAGAGATTATTTACCTCCAAGGAAGGATGACACACCCCTAGTAAATGTACCAGTGAATGCAAAGTACCTATTACCAATAACGCCAGTTTTGAACGGAGTCAGTAGTGATGAAGACATGCTTGGGAAGGTGGGAAATCTGAAATTTATTGACCATGAGATCACTGACATGTAGAAATTTCTTTACTTGGCTCGGGATCAATATTTATGCATGAATACAGACCTACGCATAGGAGCAATTCAGGTCGAGATGCATCAACGGGAATCGTGATTGGATAAAGCAGGGATACTGAACTTATTCAAAATTCCACATTTCAGACGAAGTATAGAAATCAATGCCTGTGTCAAGGTATTAATCAGTTTCATCCATGGGGGGAGACTCTGGCTTGATCCCCTAGTCTTAATTAATACTGTGTTAATTGTGCGTATCACAGGGTTGAGAAAAGTAGGTGAAGACCCGTCGTTACTATTCAAAAAAATGGGAGAGTGATCCTTCTCCGAGGCCATGAAATATAGGTATGACACATTTCAAGGAAAAAGGGATCTGGATGTGAAGAGAATCAACAACAAGGAATTCAGGTTTACGATGCAGGTTTTGGTCTGCAATATGTTGCGAAAATGTCGTAGAGACGAAGTGCCAACAACAACAATTTTAGCAGCAGATAAATGAAAGGAAGGAGTTTAGATGAGGAGAACATAATTGAGTTTCACTACGTATGGTTACTCCTTATCATTGCATTGGTCAGGTGGAAGGAGCCTGCATATTACTAGTGCATGCATTCTTCAGGATTAAGCTCTAGGAACTCAAGAATCAAGAGACGAAAGAATGAGACCAACACAACTTTTTATACCTACTTGCAGCTCATTACGAATGTAGTGTGTACTACACCATGCATTCCAAAGGATGTAGTCATCCCATACAGGTATGTCATGCACTTCAAAGCTGGCATGCACCATCTGTATTTGAAAGCCAAAAAGGATCCTGCATGACAAGAGTTGCCAACTAGTTACCGATTGATAGTCGAAGACGTGCACTTAATAATCTCTGAATAGGAGGATGAATGGAAGAGTCAAACTGACAATCCAGGGTCCTTAGAAGAGGACAAAGACTAAGACAAAAGTGAGGAGGAACATGATCAGACGAATGGCACATAAAATCATCCTAGCCAATCTATAGTCCCTAACGTAGGGATCAAAAGAAAGGATAAGGGGCCTGAACAAACAGGTGTGGCACAAAAGAAAGCTAAGGTGCAATGACAAACCCATTTTTACATCTGAACCAATCATGATATGGATCATATTGGATACCAAATAAGGGATTATATAGAAGAACTATGGGAGGAAGCTACAAAGAAGCAGGAGGACCAACAAAATAAGGTCGAGGATAAGTTGGAATCCTTCAAAAATTCCTCGAAACTACATGCGTTGTGAAACACCATAGGTCATGGTACGGACCATACATAGGAATGAGGAAAAAATAGGAAAGTGTGCATATGACCTTAACACATCTCTCAGGGGACCATAGAACCATAAATATTGAGGCAATGATGCTAGAGTTGCGAGGGGAAAATTGCATGAATAAATAAAGGTGATGGGAGAAGTTAATATAGTCATATCCAAAATATCTATCCAAAGAGTATAGGAGTTACAAGTAGAATTGGTGTAGGAAATAAAGTGTAGAGGAGACACAACTCACCGAGACTTGGAAAGAATGTCAGAAGAAAGAACCCAAGTATAGAATCAGTATGACACAACCCTTCAACAAAAAAATGATATTGAAGGCTGAATGGAGGATGTTCTGAAGACTAAAGAGGGTGCAGAGGAAAGGGCTACAAAAGCACAACAAGAGAAGGAATATGTTGAAGCCATGGTGAAAAAGACATAGGAAACAATCCATAAATTATACAAGGAAGTACCAGAGGTTCCCCTATTCATAGAGGCCACTATGGAGGAACAATTGTCCAAAATTAGCGAAGTCATGAAGGGCTTCAGAACGTAGATCCAATATTTACAACAACAGAGCAGACCCATAATTCCACCAGAGGTTCACGAAGGTAGAATGAGGAAGACAACAAAAGTAGTTTCCAATATTAAGAAATTTGAAGATGAATGGAAAACAAAATTGCAAATAAAGTGTGAAGGTATGGAAAGATCTCCTGGGAGACTCAGAGATGAAGGCCATAGAGGAAAAACTGCGAGAAGCACAAGAATAGGCGAACGAAGCAGTAGAGAAGGAGACTAAATTTCCACCAATTGAGCACATGGAAACCATTTTGGCTGAGCATCAGACATATGTCGAAGTGGAGAAACTGCGAGACCAACATAAGGTCCTTCAACAATGACTAGGAACAAGGTAGGAAGAAGCAGTAAGGATTATTGGAGAATTTGCCACTGTACAAGGTGTTGGACATATTGTCATTGATGTCAACATTCGATGTGATTATGATGTGATGATAAGGTTTTATGATGAATTGCCATTGTTGAGTTATAATAGATGAAATTTTCATTGATGAAATAGTATAATAGTTAGTGGAGAATGTCAAACCGTATGTAGAGATCAAATCTTAGAAGGAAAAGTGCACAGTTAGCAGATAATGTCAAACAATATGCAGAGATCAACGCTCAGAAGGAAAAGTGCATTGGAAGTATGCAAAGAATGAAAATGTCAAACAATATGCAGATATTAAACCTCATAAGGAAGAGTGCATTGTATAAATTTCGTCAGGATCGATGGAAATATTGAGGAGTCGATCAATGCACAGGAAAAGGTGAGAAGCCTCAACAACCATCCTATTAATAAATTGACAGTTTTGATCATCTCATGTAACAAACATCGGTCATATGAGTGACTGTATGTTTAAGGACCATTAGAGGATTGGTCAATGATCAAATCAAGTTGTAACCATCAGATATGGAAGCCAGATCAACGACAGGGATAGATTGTAGAGAGAGAAAGGAGAATTAAAATACACACTATTTCCAATCCCACAATTATTCTAGATCATCAGATCTCATCGACTCAAACATCAAATTATCGTTGATCCACCAAATGATTAGATTAAGTCATGACTATCGGATACGCAAGAGCCAGATCAACAACAGTGATAGATTGCGGAGAACGAAAGAAGAATTAAACAACATGTTATTTCCAATCCCACAATTAGTCAGGACCATCATATATTATAGATTCAAAGATCGATGACTATGGTTGATCCACCAATAATCGCACAAATTCAATTGTGAAGTTTGAGTGACGGGATAAACCATGCACAAGTTATGGTTTCAGAATCCAAATTGACCGTCGATGGTCATCCGTGAATCAATTTACAGTTGGCATCAGTTCCACTACCAACAAGCAACATTTTCCATTATGGAACTCAACGATAGTTTTAAATGTCATGCTAGTTAAGGACTCAACAATCATCCTTGATCCTTGATCTTCTTTGAGAGCATTCTTGACTGATGTATCAAGTTGAGTGGAAGGATAGGATAAGCAAGGAAAAAGAATTGATATCTCGAATACTCAAATTTGCGATAGCCGTTGGATCACTTTAAAGTGGAAGGATAGGATAAGCAAGGAAAAAGGGATGAGATATCAAATACCCGAATTCCCGACAACCGTTGGATCACTTTAAGTGGAAGGATAGGATAAGAAAGGGTTGAGATCTCAAATACCTAAATTCTTGACAATCGTTGGATCACTTTAAAGTGGAAGGATAGGATAAGAAAAGAAGAAAAGTCGTTGGATTTAAAACAAAGCAAAGCAACATCGCAGACAGATTGATCCATTGATCTAAGATCATGATCAACGAACAAAATTCATTTCAGATTAAAATTTGTGAGGAGGTTATACTTTGGGGAATCTTACTTTGGAAGAATTGTGAAGTAGAGAAATTGAAATACCCGAAGTTTTAAAGTCATTCTCAGTCGTCGATCTGCGATACATTTAAGATAATATCCTGACCGTTATATCAAGGAGAAGAATATGTGCCACATTGGGAGATCTACGTCAATAGACCATGTTGGCAAGGACATGTGGCATAGTAAGATAATGACAAGTGTCGAGATGAAATTGACATTTCAAGTACGTGTAAATCATGAATCTGAGTGACATGTGGCAACCACTTGACCCGTGCCATGTCAACAAGTGATGCTAGCAAGCTACGTCACTTCAGGAGTTTTACTTTGTGAATTTCACTACCAGCAAATGCTTGAAGTATTGAAGCTCTGAAATAAATGAGAGACGTTCATCTCAACGCTTGATTAAGTTGTAATCATTGATTTGTTCGAAACCTCTACACAAGCCAGGATTGTTCGACTAACAGAAGAATGAATAATGACCGTGCGATCTACTACAATGAAATCTGCTTCGAAATATTTGAAAGATTATAAAGGCTGAAAGTTGCGAAGGATGAAGTCCCGAAGTAACGATAGATGTCCAACTCATCATGTGATTAAAACATGACCGTTGATCTTGACAAGTGATCAAGAAATTATTTATCCTAGCACCTGGTCACCACCTGCGGTCATATAGAATAGAGAAATAAGGATAAAATTAGGCAACACTTAAATTTATAAGCCTTTGGTTCTACGTCTGTGATCATATGCAAATGGTTTGAAGGAAGCACCTCATACAACTTTAATTCAATAGAGAGTTAACACTAGAACATTATAGAGAATCGATAAGAGATCAAATATGATCTGTTGGTGAACAGAGAATGCCAGAGAAGCATGAGAACGATATGATGAATCGATCCATGTCTGTGATCAACTCATGAAGACAAAATAACCGATACACATTCATGATTAAAAAAGAGTTAATTCATGAGCATTATGAATAAAGGATAAAAGGAAAAATGATATTAATTAAAGATTAATATTATCATTTTAAATGAAAAGCTATAATGGTTCAAATTTCAAAAGATGCAATGATTCAAATTCACACCAGTTGGAAGACTATATAAACAAGAAATAATGGTGAGAAGAAAGGGAATTTGAATTTGTTGAAGTATATATATTTATATATAATGGATTGAATGAAGGTTCATTCTATCAGGTTGGTTCCTGTTTACAAGCTAGGTCTTGTATGAGGATTGAATTTCTCACATCTCAGTTGGATTTGAGATAAACAAGTTGGGACTTGTTATGAGGGTTGGATTCCTCATTTATCAGTTGGATATGAGAACTACAAGCTGGGTCTTATAACAGAGAGTTGGGTCTCTCATAATTGTTTGAATATGATATTTAAAGATTGATCTTATGTATTCATCCAAGTTAAAATAAATAAATAAAGTATTTATTCTTTTATATATATAGATTGAGAAAATGAAATAAATATTTGTTGTTCAGTTAATTTGTGAAAAGTGAAAAATTGTCCAAAGTTTCGTGACACCGATTCACCACCCCCCTCTTAGTTTCAAGTATCCATTTCAAAAATTGGTATCAGATCAAGGTTCATTCATCACATGTTAAACATTGAAGTTAGATTAAGATGAAATGGGTGGAAAAATTTCTATCTCCACAAATGAAGCTCCTTTATTTGATGGAACAAATTATTAATCATGGAGGGAAAATATGAAAAGATATCTGAAGTCAAGAGGATCTGGAGTTTGGGATTCGGTAGTAAGTAAGACTTGAAACTTAACTAGTTCAAAGAGAAAAACCAAAAATGCAAAGGAGGCAAGGAGAAACAATTCAGTAGCCTTAAAAGAAATCCAGGATGGATTGTCAGACCAAGTCAGAGAAAATATGAGGCACTACAAATTTGCTAAAGAATTATGGCTCCAACTAGAAAATTGTTATCAAAATGAAACACAAGAAGAAGATAAATCCAATCAAAGTGAGGAACAAGACTCTAATGAAGAGGATTCCTATCAGAATAAATAAAAAAACTTAGAAGAAGAGAGTTCTTATCAAGATAATGAAGAAGATAAAGAAAAGGAAAATTGCAATCAGATTGAAGAACATAATGCAAAGAAATAAATTTCTAATCAGTATGAAATGCAAGATTTGATGCAAACCCTAGTTAACAATGAATAAGACAACCTCATCAAGGAATTGAGGAATACCTTAGTATTCACTAAAGAAAAACTATTAGATTTTAACACTGATGTTATAACTACATTTGAAGTGATTAGTATGGAACCAAGAAATGGTCTATATATTGAAGTTACTAAGGATGTTCTTGCTCATCTTGAGTACACAACTATGTGCACTCTAGAAGAGTTGGAGAAACTCCAACAGAAAGATATGATGCCACTACAACAGCTAGATCAATCTCACCATGAACAGCATGAACACAAGTTTCAGCTAGAAAACAAAGAAGAAGAGATCAAAAGTTTGAAAACCGAAGTTATTAATCTAACCGAAGAGATGGAATAATTAAAGAAACATGACAGTAAAATAAAAGAAGTACTAAAATAATCAGAAGAATTAGTTAGCAATATAAACACACAACTTGAGGAAATTAAAGAAAGTGAAGAAGACCTCAAGAACCAGTTAACAAGGAAAGAAAATTCTTACCACATGTTGGAATTGGAAATCATCAATTTCAAAAAGATAAATGAAAGTGTTAATGCAGATACAATGACTCAAATTGAAGAATCTAAGAAAAAGGAAGAAGCCTAGAATATCCAAATAACTAAAAAGGAAGAATCATGCCAAATGTTTGAATTAGAAGCCATCAACCTCAAAAGGATTCAACTATAATACAAGGAAGAAATCAAAATACTGAATACTAAAATTTTTGATCTAACAAAAGATATGGAAGAATTGAAGACATATGACAAATCTATTAAATGAAAATAAGTCTTGAATGAGACAGAAGGAATATTCATCAATCTAAAGAATCAACTTGAACATGCTAAAGAAGTGGAAGAAGCCCTGGAGATTCAGTTGACTAAAAAGGAAGAATTATGTCACATGTTGAAGTTAGAAATAGTCAATCTCAAAAAGATGAATGAAAAGACAAATAAGATTGTTAATTTCTAGAATAGCTCAGCTATCCTAGATAATATTTGGAAGAGCCAAAGATCAGTCGATGACAAAACTGGTCTTGGATACAATAAGAAAGAAGACAATAACAAATGGAGCACCATTTACAAACATGAGAAAGGATCATCCTTCTTAAAAGGAAAAGGTGCAAGTACAAAGCAATTGAAAGTCATGAAATTTGTTAAGGAAGACAACTATAGAAGTAAAAAGGAAGAAGAAAATCAAATGACAGATCTTTCAAGACAAAATAAAATCAAGAATGGAAACACCTTCAATGGTTATTTCTTTTCTTGTCATAGCTTCAGCCATAAAGTAATGGGCTTCAAGAAACTAGAGGAAGGATATACAAGAAAATCCAAAAAATCAATTAGATGTTGGAGATGTAATTTTGTTGGGCACATAACAAAATTTTGTCATACAATGAGATGCTACAACTGTGATAGGTTTGGGCAAAAATCCCAAAATTGCAAGAATACAAAAAGTCAATATTTGAATAAGTCATTCAAGTCAGTGAAAAATCCTAATAAAAGTTGGAAGAAGAAAGGATATGACAATCTCCAAAAACACAATTAGAAAGAGAAGATCCAAAAAGAAAAATATCTCATAGAAAGATATGGAAAATAAAATCTGAAGGAGAAAGCAAGAAAGATGTTATTACACCTAAAAATGAAGAAATTAATAATAAGAAAATGATGGGTGAAGGTCCTAATAAAGAATTTGAAGTTCAATATGAAATAAATCAAGCTCAAGAAAAGGAAGTACCTATAAAGGAATATGGGACAATATCAAATTCTAATGAAGTCATAATTTGTTAGCCAAAGAAATAAAATACAAAAAAAGGGTTTATATTGGGTTCTACAAAATCAAAGGATTATGCCAAGAGTTTTTAAAATTAATAGGAGAAGAGACCTTGTCAGGAAGAGATACCCTTTCAGAAACAAAGGGGGAGAGTAATTAGAGGCAGAGAGAGCATATTGATAGGGGGAGTCATTCAATTATGGCAGGCAGAGCATGAATGTAGGGGGAGTTATCCAAGTTCATATTTTGGTCAAAAAAATGCAGACAAACAGAGGTTGATCATAAGGGGAGCAACCCTTTGCCATTGATATCAAAGTGGGAGAGTAACTTCATAAGATAAACACATCATCACAAAGGGATTTTTTGTATGAAGTTAGTGTGTTTTTGTCAATGACAAAGGGGGATATTGTTGGGCATATTTTCATTGATGTCAACAGTCGATGTTGCTATGGTGTGATGATAAGTTGTTATGATGAATTGTCATTGTTGAGTTATCATAGATGAAATTTTTTATTGATGTCAACAGTATAAAAATTAACAGAGAATTTCAAATTGTATGTAGAGATCAAAGCTCAGAAGGAAAAGTGCATTGAAAGTATCCAAAGAATGAAAATGTTAGACAATATGCAGAGATTAAAGCTCAGAAGGAAGAGCACATTGTAGAAATGTCTCCAGGATCGATGGAAAGACTGAGAAGTTGATCGATGCACAGGAAAAGGTGAGAAGCCTCAACAACCATCCGATTAATAAATTGACGATGTTGATCATCTCATGTAATGGACGTCAGTGATATGAGTGACCATAGGCTCAAGGACTGTTGGAGGATTGGTCAATGATCAGATCAAGTTGTAACTATCGGATATGCAGGCCATATCAATGACATGGAAAGATTGCAGAGAGTGAAAAGGATAATTAAACTACATGCTATTTCCAATCTTTCAATTAGTCTAGATGATCAGATCTCATCAACTCAAATATCGACGACTATGTTTGATCCACCAAACGATTAGATTAATTCATGACCATCGGATACACAAGTGCTAGATCAACAACATGGATATATTGCGGAGAACGAAAGAAGAATTAAAAAACATGTTATTTCCAATCTCGCAATTAGTCAGGGCTGTCAAATATTATAGATTCAAATATCTACGACTATTGTTGATCCACCAACAATCACACAACTTCAGTTGCAGAGTTTTGGTAGCAGGATAAACCACGTGAAAGTTATGGTTATGAAATCCACATTGATCATCGATGGTCATCCATCAATATATCTACGGTTGGCATCAATTCCACTACCAACGAGAAGTTTCCATTGTGAAACTCGACGATAGTTTTAAACGTCGTGCTAGTTGAGGACCCTGCAATCATCCTTGATTAATGATCTGCATCGAGACCATTCTCGACCAATGGATCAAGTTGTGTGGAAGGATAGGATAAGCAAGGAAAAAAATCTCAAATACTCGAATTCTCGATAGCCGTTGGATCACTTTAAAGTGGAAGGATAGGATAAGTAAGGAAAAAGGGCTAAGATCTCAAATACCCAAATTCCCGACAACTGTTGGATCACTTTAAGTGGAAGGATAGGATAAGAAAGGGATGAGATCTCGAATACCTGAATTCCCGACAACCGTTGGATCACTTTAAAGTGGAAGGATAGGATAAGCAAAGAAGAAGAGTTGTTGGATTTAAATGAAGGCAAAGAAGCATCGCAAAGAGATCGAGTCGTTGATATAAGATCATGATCAATGAACAACATTCATTTAAGATTAAAAGTTGTGAGGAGGCTACACTTTGGGGAATCTTACTTTAGAAGAATTGTGAAGTAGAGAAATTGAAATACCCGAAGTCCCGAAAGATGAAATTCCGAAGTCACTCTCAGTCGTTGATCTGAGATACATTTTAGATAGTATTCTGACTGTTAGATCAAGGAGAAGAATATGTGCCACATCGGGAGATCTACGTTAGCAAGGAAACATGGCACAATAAGATAATGGCAAGTGTCAAGATGAAATCAACATTTCAGGTACGTGTAAATCATGAATCCGAGTGACATGTGGAAGCCACTCGGCCCGTGCCATGTCAACAAGTGACATCAACAAGTTACGTCACTCCGGGAGTTTTACTTCGAGAGTTTCACTACCATAAAATGCCTGAAGTCCCAAATCTCCGAAGTAAATGAGAGTTGTTCATCTCAACTCTTGATTAAGTTGTAATCGTCAATTTTTTCTAAACCTATGGACAAGCTAGGATCATCAGACTAATGGAGGAACAAATAATGACCGTGTGATCTACTACGACAAAATATTCTTCAGAAGATTTGAAAGATTACAGAGGTTGAAAGTTGTGAAGGATGAAGTCTCGAAGCAACGACAATTGTCCATCTCATCATTTATTAAAACGTGACCGTTGATCTTGAAAAGTGATCAAGCACTTATTTAGCCTAGCACCTGGTCACCACCTACAGTTGTATGGAATAGAGAAATAAGGGTAAAATGAGGCAGTGCTTAAATTGATAAGCTTGTGATCATATGCAAATGGTTTGAATGAAGCGCCTCATACAGATTTAATTTGACAGAGAGTTAACACTAGAACATTACAGAGAATCGATAATAGATCAAATATGATTTGTTGGTGACTAGAGAAATCTGTTGGACACACCTACCACACTTAGACAGGGGGATGAATGAG
>SNQJ01S0045165.1:48045-63090 GCA_010110895.2 Picea sitchensis | reverse complement strand
ATGGTGGGAGTGAAGGCATTGAGGGGGCACGTGGAAGAAGTGGACAGGGGCGAGAGCGATGACAGAAAGGGGGATATGCGGGCCAGAGAGGAGGAGTGGATAAGCGACACGTGGTAATAAGGGACAGTGGGTAGAGGGTGAGCGAAGTGACGGGAGGAGGGTCCACCATGGCTAAACACAGGGCAGCTAAGGAGAGCGTGGCTGCATGAGCGCCGTTGATCCGGGCGCGACGATCGTGGCCACTGGGAGATGCATCAATAATTCCGGACCCCCCCCCTCAGCTTAAAGGGAGAAAGAAGGGGGGGTCCGGAATGACCTTTATTGCCGTTGATCCGGGCGCGCTTATCTGAGCCGTTGGAGAGATGCACCCCTGATTCCGGACCCCCCCCCACTGCTTAAAGGTCAGAAGGCAAGGGGGGTCCGGAATTTGCTGTGCGCCGTTGATCCGGGCACGCTCATCTTGACCGCCCAATCTCTCTTACTGTTTACCACGGGCGTTATGTCGCCCAAAACCTTGGACAAGTGGGTTTTAACCCATTCATTTGATTTCTGACCCCCTTAGCAAGAAATATCGCTAACACATATCACCCACAAGCTAATGGCACAAAGGAATATTTTAATAAGATATTGGACAATTCTTTGACAAAAATCAGCAATGTAGGGAGTGATTATTGGGACTTACACATCCTTGCAGTACTATGGGCTTACATAACTACTATCAAGAAGCTGATAGGGAAGACACCTTCCCTGTTGGTCTATGGACATGAATTAGTGATGTAGATGGAGTTAATTCTACCTAGCCTGCACATTACGACAATCACTGAGATCTCAGATACTGGAACAATATAGGAGCGGTTGGCATAGTTAGTTCATCTTGAGGAGGACCAATTTATTGCAGGATTCCACCAACAGGTTCAAAAGTCCAGAGAGAAGGCTTGGCATGATTGAAACATTAAACCAAATAAATTTCAAGTCGACAATTTGGTACTACTCTATGACAAGAAGTATCTACAACATTCAGGGAATTTTTGCATGCATTGGTTAGGTCCCTATGCGATCCAATAGATAACCAACACAAGTGTTGCACGGTTGGAAACATTGGATGAAAAAATCCTAGAAGGAATGGTGAACGAAAGTCGACTAAAACTCTATAGAGACAATCAACAGTTTGCATAGTAATTTGGGTTGTGCTAGAACCCCTGTATTATAGTAAGTGTACCATAGTAGCAAGAAAAATAAGAAAAACCAAATAAAAAGTAGAAAAAGGAAAGAAAAGAAATAAGCGTAGTGATAGGAAAAATAAAAAGAGTGTTGGAATACCGTTCACTGCATCAAAGAAACAATCGAAGTGACAAATAGATGTGGAGGTCGAGGAGGTGGAAGGAACTTTGGCCTCGGTGCCACCATCAATTTTTCACAAAGATTATTTACCTCCAAGGAAGGATTACACACCCCTAGTAAATGTACCAGTGAATGCAAAGTACCTATTACCAATAAGGCCAGTTTCGAACGGAGTCAGTAGTGATGAAGACATTCTTGGGAAGGTGGGAAATCTGAAATTTATTGACCATGAGATCACTGACATGTAGAAATTTCTTGACTTGGCTCGGGATCAATATTTATGCATGAATACAGACCTAGGCATAGGAGCAATTCAGGTCGAGATGCATGAACGAGCATCGTGATAGGATAAAGCAGGGATACTAAACTTATTCGAAATTCCACATTTCAGACGAAGTATAGAAATCAATGCCTGTGTTAAGGTATTACTCAGTTTCATCCATGGGGGGACACTCTGGCTTGATTCCCCAGTCTCAATTAATACTGTGCTAATTGTGCGTATCAGAGGGTTGAGAAAAGTAGGTGAAGACCCGTCATTTCTATTCAAA
This sequence comes from Picea sitchensis, assembly GCA_010110895.2. Classification (NCBI taxonomy): domain Eukaryota; kingdom Viridiplantae; phylum Streptophyta; class Pinopsida; order Pinales; family Pinaceae; genus Picea; species Picea sitchensis. Next base: position 61,201 of record SNQJ01S0045165.1, on the reverse strand, counting down.
AAAATGGGAGAGCGATCCCTCTCCGAGGCCATGAAATATAGGTATGACACATTTCAAGGAAAAAGGGGTCTGGATGTGAAGAGAATCAACAACAAGGAAGTCAGGTTTACGATGTAGGTTTTGGCCTGCAAGATGTTGCGAAAATGTCGTAGAGACAAAGTGCCAACAACAACAATTTTAGCAGCAGATAAATGAAAGGAAGGAGTTCAGATGAGGAGAACGGAACTGAGTTTCACTACACATGGTTACTCATTATCATTGCATTGGTCGGGTGGAAGGAGCTTGCATATTACTAGTGCATGCGTTCTTCAAGATTGAGCTCTTGGAACTCAAGAATCAAGAGACAAAAGAATGAAACCAACACAACTTTTTATACCTACTTGCAGCTCATTACGAATGTAGTGTATACTACACAATGCATTCCAAAGGATGCAGTCATCCCATACAGGTATGTCATGCACTTCAAAGCTGGCATGCACCATCTATATTTGCAAGCTAAAAAGGATCCTGTACAACAAGAGTTTCCAACTAGTTACCGATTGATAGTCGAAGACGTGCACTTAATAATCTCTGACTAGGAGGATGACTGGAAGAATCAAACTGACAATCCAGGGTTCTTAGAAGAGGAAAAAGACTAAGACAAAAGTGAGGAGGAACATGATCAGACGAATGACACATAAAATCGTCCTAGCCAATCTATAGTCCCTAACGTAGGGATCAAAAGAAAGGATAAGGGGCCTGAATAGACAGGTGGGGCACAAAAGAAAGCTAAGGTGGAACGACAAACACATTTTTACATCTCAACCAATCATGATATGGATCATATTGGATACCAAATAAGGGATTATATAGAAGAACTATGGGAGGAAGCTACAAAGAAGCACGAGGACCAACAAAATAAGGTCGAGGATCAGTTGGAATCCTTCAAAAACTCCTCGAAACTGCATGCGTTGTGAAACACCATAGGTCATGGTACGGACCATACATAGGACCGAGGAAAAAATAGGAAAGTGTGCATATGACCTTAACACATCTCTCAGGGGACCATAGAACCATAAATTATGAGGCAATGACGCTAGAGTTGCGAGGGGCGAATTGCATGAATAAATAAAGGTGATGGGAGAAGTTAATATAGTTGTATCCAGAATACCTATCCAAAGAGTATAGGAGTTACAAGAAGAATTGGTGTAGGAAATAAAGCATAGAGGAGACACAACTCACCGAGACTTGGAAAGAATGTTGGATGAAAGAACCCAAGTATAGGATCAGTATGATACAACCCTTCAACAAAAAAAGGATATTGAAGGCTGAATGGGGGAAGTTCTGAAGACTAAAGAGGGTGTGGAGGAAAGGGCTACAAAAGCACAACAAGAGAAATAATATGTTGAAGCCATGGTGCAAAAGACATAGGAAACCATCCATAAATTATACAAGGAAGTACCAGAGGTTCCCCTAGTCATAGAGGTCACTATGGAGGAACAATTGTCCAAAATTGGCGAAGTCATGAAGGGCTTCAGAGCGTAGATCCAATATTTACAACAACAGAGCAGACCCATAATTCCACTAGAGGTTCACGAAGGTAGAATGAGGAAGACAACAAAAGTAGTTTCCAATATTAAGACATTTGAAGATGAATGCAAAAAAAATTGCGAATAAAGTGTGAAGGTATGGAAAGATCTCCTGGGAGACTTGGAGATGAAGGCCATAGAGGAAAAACTGCGAGAAGCACAAGAATAGGAGAACGAAGAAGTAGAGAAGGAGACTACATTGCCACCTATCGAGCGTATGGAAACCATTTTGGCTGAGCGTCAGACATATGTTGAAGTGGAGAAACTGCGGAACCAACATAAGGTCCTTTAGCAACGACTAGGAACAAGGTAGGAAGAAGCAGTAAGGATTATTGGAGAATTGGCCATTGTACAAGGTGTTGGACATATTGTCATTGATGTCAACAGTCGATGTCGTTATGATGTGATGATAAGGTTTTATGATGAATTTTCATTGTTGATTTATAATAGATGAAATTGTCATTGATGTCAATAGTATAATAGTTAGTAGAGAATGTCAAACAGTATGCAGAGATCAAAGCTCAGAAGGAAAAGTGCACAGTTAGCAGATAATGTCAAACAATATGCAAAGATCAAAGCTCAGAAGGAAAAGCGCATTGGAAGTATGCAAAGAATGAAAATGTCAGACAATATGCATAGATTAAACCTCATAAGGAAGAGTGCATTGTATAAATTTCGTTAGGATCGATGGAAAGACTGAGGAGTCGATCGATGCACAGGAAAAGGTGAGAAGCCTCAGCAACCATCCTATTAATAAATTGACAATTTTGATCATCTCATGTAACAAACATTGGTCATATGAGTGAACGTAGGCTTAAGGACCATTAGAGGATTGGTCAATGATCAGATCAAGTTGTAACCGTCATATATGGAAGCCAGATCAATGATAGGGATAGATTGTAGAGAGAGAAAGGAGAATTAAAATACACGCTATTTCCAATTCCGCAATTAGTCTAGATCGTCAGATCTCATCGACTCAAACATCGAAGATTATCATTGATCCACCAAACGATTAGATTAAGTCATGATCGTCGGATACGCAAGCGCCAGATCAACGACAGTGATAGATTGCAGAGAACGAAATAAGAATTAAACAACATGTTATTTCCAATCCCGCAATTAGCCAGGACTGTCAGATCTTATAGATTCAAAGATCGACGACTATGGTTGATCCACCAACAATCACACAACTTGAATTGTAAAGTTTGAGCGACAAGATAAACCATGCACAAGTTATGGTTTCGGAATCCAAATTGACCGTTGATGGTCATCCGTGAATCGATCTATAGTTGACATCAGTTCCACTACCAACGAGCAACATTTTCCATTATGGAACTCAACGATAGTTTTAAACGTCGTGCTAGTTGAGGACTCAACAGTCATCCTTGATCGTTGATCTGCTTTGAGACCATTCTTGACTGATGGATCAAGTTGAGTGGAAGGATAGGATAACCAAGGAAAAAGAACTGATATCTTGAATACTCGAATTCGCAATAGCCGTTGGATCACTTTAAAGTGGAAGGATAGGATAAGCAAGGAAAAAGGGATGAGATATCGAATACCTGAATTCCCGAAAGACGTTGGATCACTTTAAGTGGAAGGATAGGATAAGAAAGGGCTGAGATCTCAAATACCCGAATTCCCGACAATTGTTGGATCACTTTAAAGTGGAAGGATAGGATAAGAAAAGAAGAAAAGTCATTGGATTTAAAACAAGGCAAAGAAACATCGCAGACAGATTGATCCATTGATCTAAGATCACGATCAATGAACAAAATTCATTTCAGATTAAAATTTGTGAGGAGGTTATACTTCGGGGAATCTTACTTTGGAAGAATTGTGAAGTAGAGAAATTGAAATACCCGAAGTTTCAAAGTCACTCTCAGCTGTCGATCTGAGATACATTTAAGATAATATTCTAACCATTAGATCAAGGAGAAGAATATGTGCCACATTGGGAGATCTACGTCAACAGACCACGTTGGCAAGGACACGTGGCATAGTCAGATAATGACAAGTGTCGAGATGAAATCGACATTTCAGGTACGTGTAAATCATGAATCTGAGTGACACGTGGCAGCCAATTGACCCGTACCATGTCAACAAGTGATGCCAGCAAGTTACGTCACTCCGAGAGTTTTACTTCGGGAATTTAACTACCAGCAAATGCCTAAAGTCTCGAAGCTTTGAAGTAAATGAGAGCCGTTCATCTCAACACTTGATTAAGTTGTAATCATTGATTTGTTCAAAACCTCTGCACAAGCTAGGATCGTTCGACTAACAGAAGAATGAATAATGACCGTGTGATCTACTACAACGAAATCTACTTCGGAATATTTGAAAGATTATAAAGGCTGAAAGTCGCAAAGGATGAATTCTTGAAGTAACGACAGACGTCCAACTCATCATGAGATTAAAACATGACCGTTGATCTTGACAAGTGATCAAGAACTTATTTATCCTAGCGCCTGGTCACCACCTGCGGTCATATAGAATAGAGAAATAAGGGTAAAATTAGGCAACACTTAAATTTATAAGCCTTTGGTTCTACGTCTGTGATCATATGAAAATGGTTTGAAGGAAGCACCTCATACAACTTTAATTCAATAGAGAGTTAACACTAGAACATTATAGAGAATCAATAAGAGATCAAATATGATATGTTGGTGAACAAAGAATGCCAGAGAAGCATGAGAACGATATGATTAATCGATCCATGTCTGTGATCAACTCATGCAGACAAAATAACTGACACACATTCATGATTAAAAGAGAGTTAATTCATGAGCATTATGAATAAAGTATAAAAGGAAAAATGATATTAATTAAAGATTAATATTATCATTTTAAATGAAAATCTACAATGGTTCAAATTTCAAAAGATGCAATGATTCAAATTCACACCATTTGGAAGACTATATAAACAAGAAATAACGGTGAGAAGAAAGGGAGTTTGAATTTGTTGAAGTATATATATTTATATATAATGGATTGAATAAAGGTTCATTCTATCAGGTTGGTTTCTGTTTACAAGCTAGGTCTTGTATGAGGATTGTATTTCTCACATCTCAGTTGGATTTGAGATCAACAAGTTGGGACTTGTTATGAGGGTTGGATTCCTCATTTCTTAGTTGGATATGAGAACTACAAGCTGGGTCTTGTAATAGAGAGTTGGGTCTCTCATAATTATTTGAATATGATATTCAAAGATTGATCTTATGTATTCATCCAAGTTAAAATAAATAAATAAATTATTTATTCTTTTATATATATTGATTGAGAAAATGAAATAAATATTTGTTGTTCAGTTAATTTGTGAAAAGTGGAAAATTGTCCAAATTTTTGTGACACTGATCCACCACCCCCTTGTCAGTGTCAAGTATCCATTTCAACAATTGGTATCAGATCAAGTTTCATTCATCACATTTTAAACACTGAAGTTAGATTCAGAAGAAATGGGTGGACAAATTTCTATCTCCACAAATGAAGCTCCCTTATTTGATGGAACAAATTATTCATCATGGAGGGAAAATATGAAAAGATATTTGAAGTCAAGAGGATATGAAGTTTGGGATTCGGTAGTAAGTAAGACTTGAAACTTAACTACTTCAAAGAGAAAAACCAAAAATGCAAAGGAGGCAAGGAGAAACAATTCAGTAGCCTTAAAAGAAATCCAGGATGGATTGTCAGACCAAGTCAGAGAAAAGATGAGGCACTACAAATCTGCTAAAGAATTATGGCTCCAACTAGAAAATTGTTATCAAAATAAAGCACAAGAAGAAGATAAATCCAATCAAAGTGAGGAACAAGACTCTAATGAAGAGGATTCCTATTAGAATAAAGAAAAAAACTTAGAAGAAGAGAGTTCTTATCAAGATAATGAAGAAGATAAAGAAAAGGAAAACTACAATCAGATTGAAGAACATAATACAAAGAAATAAATTTCTAATCAGTATGAAATGCAAGATTTGATGCAAACCCTAGTTAACAATGAATAAGACAACCTCATCAAGGAGTTGAGGAATACCTCAGTATTCACTAAAGAAAAACTATTGATTTTAACACTGATGTTATAACTACATTTGAAGTGATTAGTATGGAACCAAGAAATGGTCTATATATTGAAGTTACTAAGGATGTTCTTGCTCATCTTGAGTACACAACTATGTGCACTCTAGAAGAGTTGGAGAAACTTCAACAGAAAGATATGATGCTACTACAACAGCTAGATCAATCTAACCATGAAGAGCATGAACACAAGTTTCAGCTAGAAAACAAAGAAGAAGAGATCAAAAGTTTGAAAACCGAAGTTATTAATCTAACAGAAGAGATGGAATAATTAAAGAAACATGACAGTAAAATAAAAGAAGTACTAAAATAATCAGAAGAATTAGTTAGTAGTATAAACACACAACTTGAGGAAATTAAAGAAAGTGAAGAAGACCTAAAGATCCAGTTAACAAGGAAAGAAAATTCTTACCACATGTTGGAATTGGAAATCATCAATTTCAAAAACATAAATGAAAGTATTAATGCAGATACAATGACTCAAATTGAAGAATCTAAGAAAAAGGAAGAAGCCTAGAATATCCAAATAACTAAAAAGGAAGAATCATGCCAAATGTTTGAATTAGAAGCCATCAACCTCAAAAGGATTAAGCTAGAATACGAGGAAGAAATCAAAATATTGAAAACTAAAATTTTTGATCTAACAAAAGATAGGGAAGAATTGAAGACATATGACAAATCTATTAAATGCAAATAAGTCTTGGATGAGATAGAAGGAATATTCATCAATCTAAAGACTCAACTTGAACATGCTAAAGAAGTGGAATAATCCCTGGAGATTCAGTTGACTAAAAAGGAAGAATTATGTCACATGTTGAAGTTAGAAATAGTCAATCTCAAAAATATGAATAAAAAGACAAATAAGATTGTTAATTTCTAGAATAACTCAGCTATCCTACATAATATTTGGAAGAGCCAAAGATCAGCTAATGACAAAACTGGTCTTGGATACAATAAGAAAGAAGACAATAACAAATGGAGCACCATTTACAAACATGAGAAAGGATCATCCTTCTTAAAAGGAAAAGGTGCAAGTACAAAGCAATTGCAAGTCATGAAATTTGTTAAGGAAGACAACTATAGAAGTAAAAAGGAAGAATAAAATCAAATGACAGATCTTTCAAGACAAAATAAAATCAAGAATGGAAACACCTTCAATGGCTATTTCTTTTCATGTCATAGCTTCGGCCATAAAGTAATGGGCTTGAAGAAACTAGAGGAAGGATATATAAGAAAATCCAAAAAATCAATTAGATGTTGGAGATGTAATTTTGTTGGGCACATACCAAAATTTTGTCATACAATGAGATGTTACAACTGTGATAGGTTTGGGCACAAATCCCAAAACTATAAGAATACAAAAAGTCAATATTTGAATAAGTCATTCAAGTCAGTGAAAAATCCTAATAAAAGTTGGAAGAAGAAAGGAGATGACAATCTCCAAAAACACAATTAGAAAGAGAAGATCCAAAAAGCAGAATATCTCATAGAAAGATATGGAAAATAAAATCTGAAGGAGAAAGCAAGAAAGATGTTATTACACCTAAAAATGAAGAAATTAATAATAAGAAAATGATGGGTGAAGGTCCTAATAAAGAATTTGAAATTCAATATGAAATAAATCAAGCTCAAGAAAAGGAAGTACCTATAAAGGAATATGGGACAATATCAAATTCTGATGAAGTCATAATTTGTTAGCCAAAGAAATAAAATACAAAAAAAAAGGGTTTAAATTGGGTTCTACAAAATCAAAGGATTATGCCAAGAGTTTTTAAAATTAACAGGAGAAGAGACCTTGTCAGGAAGAGCTACCCTTTCAGAAACAAAGGGGGAGAGTAATTAGAGGCAGAGAGAGCATATTGACAAGGGGAGTCATTCAATTATGGCAGGCAGAGCATGAATGTAGGGGGAGTTACCCAAGTTCATATTTTGGTCAAAAAAATGCAGACAAACATAGGTTGATCATAAGGGGAGCAACCCTTTGCCATTGATGTCAAAGTGGGAGAGTAACTTCATAAGATAAACACATCATCACAAAGGAATTTTTTGTATGAAGTTAGTGTGTTTCCATCAATGACAAAGGGGGATATTGTTGGACATATTTTCATTGATGTCAACAGTCGATGTTGCTATGGTGTGATGATAAGTTGTTATGATGAATTGTCATTGTTGAGTTATCATAGATGAAATTTTTATTGATGTCAACAATATAAAAATTAACAGAGAATTTCAAATAGTATGTAGAGATCAAAGGTCACAAGGAAAAGTGCATTGAAAGTATCCAAAGAATGAAAATGTTAGACAATATGCAGAGATTAAAGCTCAGAAGGAAGAGCACATTGTAGAAATATCTCGAGGATCGATGGAAAGACTGAGAAGTCGATCGATGCACAGGAAAAGGTGAGAAGCCTCCACAACCGTTCGATTAATAAATTGATGGTGTTGATCGTCTCATGTAACGGACATTAGTGATATGAGTGACCATAGGCTCAAGGACTATTGGAGGATTGGTCAATGATCAAATCAAGTTGTAACTGTCGGATATGCAAGCCATATCAACGACATGGACAGATCGCAGAGAGTGAAAAGGATAATTAAACTACATGCTATTTCCAATCTTTCAATTAGTCTAGATCATCAGATCTCATCAACTCAAAGATCGACGACTATGGTTGATCCACCAAACGATCAGATTAATTCATGACCGTCGGATACACAAGTGCCAGATCAATGACATGGATATATTGCGGAGAACAAAAGAAGAATTAAAAAACATGTTATTTCCAATCCCGCAATTAGTCAGGGCTATCAGATATTATAGATTCAAATATCGATGACTATGGTTGATCCACCAACAATCACACAACTTCAATTGTGGAGTTTTGGTGGCGGGATAAACCATGTGAAAGTTATGGTTCTGAAATCCACATTGATCATCGATGGTCATCCGTCAATATATCTACGGTTGGCATCAATTCCACTACCAACGAGAAGTTTCCATTGTGAAACTCGACGATAGTTTTAAACATCATGCTATTTGAGGACCCCACAATCATCCTTGATCAATGATCTACATCAAGACCATTCTCGACCGATGGATCAAGTTGTGTGGAAGGATAGGATAAGCAAGGAAAAAGAACTAACATCTCGAATACTCGAATTCTTGATAGCCGTTGGATCACTTTAAAGTGGAAGGATAGGATAAGTAAGGAAAAAGGGATAAGATCTCAAATACCCAAATTCCCAACAACCGTTGGATCACTTTAAGTGGAAGGATAGGATAAGAAAGGGCTGAGATCTCGAATACCTGAATTCCTGACAACCGTTGGATCACTTTAAAGTGGAAGGATAGGATAAGCAAAAAAGAAGAGTTGTTGGATTTAAATGAAGGCAAAGAAGCATCACAGAGAGATCGAGTCATTGATATAAGATCATGATCAACGAACAACATTAATTTCGGATTAAAAGTTGTGAGGAGGCTTCACTTTGGGGAATCTTACTTTAGAAGAATTGTGAAGTAGATAAATTGAAATACCCGAAGTCTTGAAAGATGAAGTTCCAAAGTCACTCTCAGCCGTCGATCTGAGATACATTTCAGATAGTATTCTGACCATTAGATCAAGGAGAAGAATATGTGCCACATCAGGAGATCTACGTCAGCAAGGAAACGTGGCATAGTCAGATAATGGCAAGTGTCAAAATGAAATCGGCATTTCAGGTATGTGTAAATCACGAATTCGAGTGACACGTGGAAGCCACTCAGCCCATGCCATGTCAACAAGTTACGTCACTCCGAGAGTTTTACTTCGAGAGTTTCACTACCAGAAAATGCCTGAAGTCTCGAAGCTCTGAAGTAAATGAGAGTCGTTCATATCAACTCTTGATTAAGTTGTAATTGTTAATTGTTTCGAAACCTATGGACAAGCCAGGATCGTCAGACTAACGGAGGAACAAATAATGACTGTGTGATCTACTATGACGAAATATTCTTCAGAAGATTTGAAAGATTACAGAGGTTGAAAGTTGAGAAGGATGAAGTCCCGAAGTAACGACAGTTGTCCATCTCATCATGTGATTAAAACGTGATCATTGATCTTGAAAAGTGATCAAGCACTTATTTATCCTAGCACCTGGTCACCACCTATGGTTGTATGGAACAGAGAAATAAGGGTAAAATGAGGCAGCACTTAAATTGATAAGCCTATGATAATATGAAAATGGTTTGAAGGAAGCGCCTCATACAGATTTAATTCGACAGAGAGTTAACACTAGAACATTACAGAGAATTGATAAGAGATCAAATATGATTTGTTGGTGACTAGAGAATGCAACAGAAACATGAGAATGATATGATGAGTCGATCCATGTCTTTGATCAACTCATGAATACAAAAGAATCGACACACAGTCATGATTAAAAGAGAGTTAATTCATGATCATTATGAATAAAGGATAAAAGGAAAAATGATATTAATTAAAAATTAATATTATCATTTTATATGAAAAGGTACAATGGTTCAAATATCAAAAGATGCAATGATTCAAATTCACACCAATTGGAAGACTATATAAACAAGAAAGAATGGTGAGAAGAAAGAGAAGTTGAAATTGTTGAAGTATATATATTTATATATAATGGATTGAATGAAGGTTCACTCTATCAGATTGATGCCTATTTACAAGCTAGGTCTTGTATGAGGATTGGATTCCTCACATCTCAGTTGGATCTGAGTTCAACAAGCTGGGACTTGTTATGAGGGTTGGATTCCTCATTTCTCAGTTGGATATGAGAACTACAAGCTGGGTCTTGTAACATAGAGTTGGGTGTCTCGTAATTGTTTGAAGATGATATTCAAAGATTGATCTTATGTATTCATCCAAGTTAAAATAAATAAATAAAGTATTTATTCTTTTATATATATTGATTGAGAAAATGAAATAAAAATTTGTTGTTCACTTAATTTGTGAAAAGTGGAAAATTGTCCAAAGTTTTGTGACACTGATTCACCCCCCCCCTCTCAGTGTCAAGTATCCATTTCAACACAATTTAAGGTCAAACAAGCCATGATCGAAACAAAGAACAAATTCCAATACTTGACCACGTAGGCCATAAAGGAGATAACAACAAAAGAGGCCACAATTGTCACAAAGGTAGAGGTCGCGAAGGATGTTGCTCAATAATTCATTACAAGGTGGAAGAACATGAAACTGGACTGAGTGGTTCAGGACGAGCCACATGTGAGTGTTGGGGGCCTGTTGGACATGTGGTTGTGGATGAAATTTTGGGAGAAAATCCTAAGTATAAAGAAATCATGTGGAAGGAAGAAAAGGCGCAGAAGGAAGAAGGGGCACAGAAGGAAGAGAGGGTGTAGAAAGAAGGAAACCGTGCAGGATGAAGACAAGACACAAACATAAGAAGAAATCAAGTGAGCGAGAGAATAAATACTGAAAGAAAGCAAACAACACATTTCAAAAATAGAATTACAGTAGAAAAGTTTCATGAAGAGTGAAAAGTAGAAGAAAGAAAAAAACTAGTTAACTAAAGCTGGTTATGCCATGCATTGTAATGGGATATTTTGGGGACTATGGATTTAAGCCCTAGATTTTGGATATAAATATGTAACAGGTTGGGAGGTTTAAAGAGTCTGGAGAGAAAGAGATTGAGCAGGTGAGGTTGAAATATTATGAAAAAATCATGGATATAATAGTCAATTGGTAAGATAGAAGATGAATAAAGAGAGAGTTTAGAGAGGATATTGTGCCTTGTGTTATCTACTTATCTATGCATGATTATGAATTATGTGGTTATTCTTCATCGACTAGACTTAGTTTATGGATTAATTTTAGTGCAATATTCATAACTGTGATTGTGAATAATCTATGTAATAATCGGGAATATGTTAAGAGAAGGAATCTGAATCCTAGACAATAATACTAACAAGGAAGCATGAATCAGTTGTATGCCTCCCTTAGCCTTACCATTGTAGAAACGCGGTTATTTAAATCCTAATAGATACCTCGGGTGAGACTTCATTTGTGCAAGAAGGTGATTTTGAAAGGGCTAGTATCTGGTGGGTTTGTTGGTCATAGGTAAACCAAACCTTGGGTCTTACAACTTGTGCACAAAATGGATAAATCCAGCAACCATTGAAACTGCCTCTTATAACAAAAGCAATCATATTCGTAGTTTCTGGAATTGAATTTGAACCAAACAACACAAAGCTTATGCTTTCCATTATGACTGGATTTGATTTTACTTTCTATATGTTGGGTAGATGTTTTTTATTGTTATATCTAAATTTACAGGACTCACATTTTATCATATCATCAAGGAAAAAAAAAACTATCATCTTCTAGGGTTAAGACTGGAATTTCTTCTTGGGAAATTTGAGATCCTTTCAGCATAACATCACTCAAAATTTCTGCTATACTAGAAGATATATTATTCAAAGTTATTGTAAGACACCTAACCCCATAAGTATCTTCTAAGGGAACGTGGTATAAAATTTTTACTTCTCCTAAATAATCTATAAACCTCTTTTAAAGTGCACCATCGTCTTCTGCTCGTCGAAAGCTTTCCAACGACTATTAGTTTTCTCAAAACTAAGCTTTGGATCAAAATTTATGCCCTTTTAAAGTTTTAGCACCTTAATTGGCCAAAGATGAGCTTACTCACGCATGGCATCCATGCCACCATACATATGTGATTTTCTACCGATGCATCACCATCGAGCACAACATGGCATACTGATTTGGAGATCCACTTGGAATCAATCAATGTGGCCAAAGACACAACTCCTATTGTGGGAAATCGATGCAAGAGATGGGTGGTGGATATCAACCATGATCTAGATCAATGGTCTACCTCTCATCATGATCCTCTATGCATGTTCGAGGTTTAAAGAAGGGGGGAGGGGTAATGAAACTCAACCAGAGCTAAGCCTCTGACGAAATGTCACAAATCAGTGGATTATGACCCCAAAATCCCGTGGTTAACCTAATAATGCATGATCCCCCTCACAATTGATACAATGCTGACATGTATCCTGACTATGTCAACACTGACACACTAGTATACTAATATCTTCAAACATTAACACCTGATCTGGTGGCCTTGCTAGCACCCCAGACATGTGGCAATGCCACATCCTGCCACATAAAATAACACACGGGCCTATCATTTCGTGCAACCTGGATGCCATCTTTCATTGATAATCATCATGGATCGTGCCCTCGAAGCACCAATTCACCATGACACTGTTGATTTTTCAATAAGCTAGGTTAAGCATGTAGTTCATTTCATTTTAGCATGTCTTAACCATAAACAAGAATGTTGCAGTAACCAAGATCACAAGAAGAAACACCATGCAAAAGAACACAAGAAATATCCTAGGAAACCCTTCTCAACAAGGGAAGAAAACCCAGCCAAATATTTTTCTATATTATTCAAGAGAAAGACCTTCACCACCAAGAATGACCTAGCACACAAGAGGGTGCTTAAGCCCTAGAAGAATAGTGCCC